>VXAU01002558.1:470998-533776 GCA_013399695.1 Formicarius rufipectus | reverse complement strand
TGTTTTTGTTTTTGTTTTTTTTTGGTTTTTAAATGCCCATGATCATTTTTCCTAGTCAAGGCAACAATCTGTCAATACCTCAGAGTATGCCAAATATGAAGTTTCAAAACAGGGGCCTGAATTATGAATGAAAGCTAAAAGTACACCACAAATATTTCTCAACAGGTGGAAAGTATATAAATAAAATTTCAGATAATTCAAATACATTCAAACAGCTAAATTTTCCACAGAAAAACATGTTTCTTTCTAGCTAACTGGAAAACTTCAGACCAAAGACAGCATTTTGATTTATCTAACCTGAAAAACAAAGCATTTCCCATCCCTCCAAAATTAGGGGACTCAAAAGAAAACTTCTAAAAACCAAACAAGATTTTATGAAACAAAGCACAAGCCAAACATTCATTGTAAATATTTTTGTTATAGCAGGATCCAAATGCCATAAACTTAAGACTCACATCTTTTACATGGAGATTTGGACACACATAGAGGTGATCAGTATTTTTAAGAGCTTACAGTTTAAAGATAGAAGCAGAAAGCGTGGAATGGAAAATGAACTGTACCAGACAAACATATTTTATAAGGATTAACATAATTTTGTTAGAATTCTTTGTTTAATTTGGCATTTTGATGAGTGGAATACGTGTAGTAATCAAAGTAAGATCTTGTATACCTTGTGAATGAGACACAAAGATACAATAATTACATTCCCTGTCCACTTCACAGTTTACTACTACTTAAATAAAAGCATTTATTTTTCCTCCATCTCAATGCAGTTTTCTATGAAGCTTTGACTACATCAAACCCAAATTACACTGCAGCTACTCTCATAGCACAGGAATCTCAATGCATTTTAAAAACATGAGGAATTAGCTATATCTAATCTACATCTTTTGAAAATGATTAAGTAGAGGCCAATTCTCTCCTGTATATAATATTTAAAATGCAGGAATTCAGAGTTACATTCCATTGAATCACATTTCTTTTCCTGCTTAGAATTTGAGTACTCTGAGAGAACATCTGAGCTGTGCAACACTGACAAAACAGTAGAGACATTCACTGGTTTCTCTGACTTGCTTTTTGGTTATGCCTTTGTGTGCCTTCAGGTCTTGGCTGTTAATTAAAACAAGTCAAATTTCAACCAACTGCATGACAGCATCATCATCAGCACAAGGTCTGCTGAGGCTTTGTGAAAGTGTCCCTCCAATTCCTTCCGTGAGTTTAGTGCCTCTTCGTGCAGTTCTTTGCCGTGTAGTGTGTCCTATCATTTGATCCACGCATTTCTACAGCTCAGAAGCTACTTCTATGTTCTTGTAACAGTTATATTAAAATACTGAAAGTTTCTTTAACGACATCTAAGAACTGAAACTGGTTCTTCAACCTTCCTTAATCTGTGCAGTTGACAGGATGTGCAGAAACACTCCTGAATGTCTGCAATGCTCCTTTATCATAGTCCCACTGTTTTTCAAGCGGACTCAGACAACGTTATCCTTGACAATCTAAGAAAACTGGATCTAGGGATTCATCTCCTTTAGATAATTTTCACTAGTACCCTGACCAAACGAAAGATTCCTTACCATGCTGTTTACACTGCTGGATTACAAGGTTTAAAATCACTGGACAAATGTAGGTGTTTACCACATGCATACACATACTGCTGAGCACCTGGTAATTATCAGTAAAGATCTCCATTTTGTGCAGCCTCCAAAAAGTCCAAGAGGCAGAAGATACCCACAACTGTCCTTTCAAGCCAGTTACAGCCTTCATTCACAGACTGAACTTATAAAGTATAACATAACCAACACATGCAAAACTCAGCTTTTTTAAAGCACTGTACTCTATTTTATCTGTCCAGCGGCGCTTCTTTTCCCAGACTGTGCAAAAAAACAAGGGACTTCCTCGGCACTAAAGAGTCTCAGTGAACTGTTAAAAACTGAACTTCTGTTCAAAACCGGGGGAAAAAATCCAAACCCTAAGACTCTGAGTAAATCTACTGGCCTGCTTTCAGAGATGGTGAAATTTTCCACAACTTCCCACCAGGTCAAGGATTTTTTGAAAAGCATTAGAAACCACTGCATATTTTAGCTCTGTATGCAGAGTTCAGCAAAACCCTTACACTGTAGTGCCTGCACTCCTAGTGTACCACTCCTGTGGTATAGCTCTATTAACTCAGCAGCCTTGCAGATCTGTTGATATCATATCAATTCATCCACTAAGACTTAAAACAACAGATGTTCAGACATATTATAAACAAATTATCTTCCTTCTACATAGAATCCTATGTGAAATTATACTGCCGATCAAATCCCATTTTTTCCTTCACTTTAAAAAAAGAAGGAAACCACACTGCCTTTTATTTTAAGCTCCACACTATTCATCTAGCAGTTTGTTTCTCTCTCTTCTACTAGCAGAAAATATAATACAGGAAAAGATTTAAATGAAAAACAGATCAGTGTAGTGAATTGCATATGGTTTCTATTTTCCTTCATGCAATGTTTCATAGACAGTCAACGAAGAAATCCCTCCCACAAATCCGGATCTGAAGTCCACTTTCAGAATCTTGTCAGCACAGGAGTTAGGAGACAACTCTGTGCACAGAAATGCTGCAATATGTCTGTGCTCTATCTTGTTAGGGTAAATCATTCCTAGAAAGCACCACTGGACCTAGCTAATAAATCAGAATTTATAAAATATGCACAATCAAATGATGTTGGCTGTGTCAGTGTGAACCTGCCATAGGGTTTGCTGTTTTAGGCACACCAGTTTTGGTCCACACTACACAGCTTGCTGCATTTTATGCCTGGTCCTAACATATAGAGTTTTCCAGCGCTAACAACTTTATACTTAGTTGACATTCTCCCTGCTAAACAGAACCCAGCCAATAAATACTACTTCTGCCAAAAAGCCTCCATAACTATGTCATTCCATCAACTTTCCTAGCTGATTTAAACAATTATTTCCAAGGTTTTCCTGACTTTGTTTACATAAAACTCATCTTTTCCTCCTGTTTCTCAGAGCCTGTACTAACTTTTTTTTCTCTTGCATTCTCAGCAGTTGCTGGTGTCATCCAAAGCAAGCGTGCCATGTTTCTATCAGACACCAGGGGAGGTTTACAAAGCAGCAAGCTCCTTCTTTCCCTAGACACTCTCTGGGGATTTAGATGTCACTGGATGAGAATGAATGATGAGCTGCTGTTTGTCAGATGCGTTTTTTGTTTCCATGAGTTAACAATTGTTTGGATTTCATTCCCCTTAGAGACTGGCTTTAAGGGGGGCAGGAATGGGATGCAAAAATGAAAGAGAAGTAAATTTGGAACACCTTCCCTTTTGCCTCCTCAAGGTAAAAGTCCCAGTAGGAGGGGATGTGTGTGGAGAAGAATGTTCCCATAAAGCACTACTTGGTTAGCACATCAGAATAACACAGCACTGACCCCTATGAAGACAAGACACTGAAGTTTTGTAGAGTTGCAAGGGAGAAGCAAAGACCAAGCTTAGCAAAACTTTGAAAAAAATCTATATGGCAGTATCTTGTCTCTGAAGGAATATGCACAATGGGATAAACGCATCTTGCGTGACAGACACAGCCCTGATTAAAAAGGGGTTCAGCACCTGTGCATTGACATGCCTGCTCAGAAAAATCAAGGGCACAAACCTGTTTCACAGGTCTTTTTCTGATGGAGAATTATGGACTGAGAATTCTTTGACATTAAAATAAGAAAAAGTTTTGATGGTTCTACGTCTCCTCATATTTGCACATAAGAAGATGAAAAGTGTTACTTAGGTGAAGAAGCAGTCAGGAGAAAATGAACAAAAACATCTACTATATGAATATGTGGCATATAAAATTACTACTTTTTTTTTTTTTTTACTTAACCCGGCAAGCTCTCTGTACAGCATCACATGCTCTAAAATCTTGTAACAGACCTGACATTCCCATGAAAGTGGACAGTTCAGTTCAGCCTGGCACTTCAAATCTCAGCATCCTTGGGTGCTAACCCTAACCCTGAAAGCCAGCCACGTCACAGTGCTGAAAAAGTAGCAAGTGTTCAAGGCTTGGGACAACACCTTCTAAACCCACAGTCTCCACATTAAACACACTTCCAAACAAAGACAAACTTGCACAAACAAACCCTTCCATGGGATTATTCCCATCCAGTTAATTCCAACTACTTTTTTCCCCATCTTAGTATATTTTCAACACTCCAGACTCTGAATTTGCTTTTCCAGTGTTCTCAAATAGCTGACAACTCTCTTCCATTCATTATTTCCTACTGTCAAGTCTGCTGTCAAATATGTCCTTTGTCCAATGATCTGCAGCTTCCAAAAAACACAGGGATCCCTCTGTGGAGTGAGGTTGTGGGATAACCCAGTACATCTGCCTAGTGTTTCTTAGCCAGTCCTGGGCCACAAGGCATAGTCTGAAAATCATCTTCCTCTGTGCACAAGAACGTGACACAGGTGTTTGATACTCTGGTTTTGCTAAGATCATTGAAAGCTGAGTTTTGGATGAGAATGCAAAAAAGCTAAACTTGCAACACATGCTTTGGTTGCAGTCTGGATGGGGAGTGCTGTAAGACTCAAGGGTGTTTCCCGATCTCCTCATCTGACATATGGATAAAACACATTATAGGTCACAAAAAGTTGGAATTATTGAACCCATGGGATATACAAGTTATGCTGAAAACTAGCACATCTAGTAAAAACTAAAACTCTTGTTGAAACATTCCAGAACAAAGCACACAGAAAACTACTGGAAAATAATGTTCTACTATGAAGTCTTTTAGGGTTTTTTAATGCATACACCATGTACGTGAACTTTTTCAGCAGTCGAGATGCTCAGCTCCATCAGGCTTGTCAAATCTGCTTGGCTGCAGAGATTTTCAGAGACATATTTAGGCATCTCAGACATCTACATTCATCATTTTCCTGAATCTCTCTTGAATTTGCCCTTTGAACTGCCTTTTCAGGTCTCAGTCTTCATGGATATTGTAAGCAACACTAAAAATCCATAAAATTGCTGCTTCTTCTGCATTTTCTACATTCCCCACACAATTCCCAACACAAGGCAATATTTCTGTCCTGTGTTCAACCCCAAACGCTTTTGTAAGGCTTCAGGAAAAGACACACTTCATAAACACACCTTGCAGCTGGAGTAAAAGATGACAGAAGGTCTACTAGGGAATTAAGAGCATAGTTGTCTACTTCATCCCTAAACTTGAGGCTGTCATCAGGATACAGTGATATACACATACGAAATGCAAGTCTGTAAGGCAACAGAGGAAAGCAGTGCAGAAATGCGAAATGTGAGTAATGATATTGGGAATGTTCATCTTGGGTGCTACTTATGGAAAAACACATAGAGGGCTGTGGGTGGGGGTGGTTGGTGGGTTTCGGGGTTTTACTTTTCAGTCGAGAACAGATCATCAGGAGGTTAAGTGTCTTATGTAAAAGACTTGGATAAAATATTTGCTGTCTTAAAATGAAGTACTCAATCGGACAGCAGAGGGGGTAATTTTGTACATCAGCAAAAGGAAGGCCTGGAATGAAGCTGTGGAGACTGCCGTGAAAGGAACAGATCAATAAACAGTTCCTGTCACTGAGAGATGACAGAGCACAGATCAGCACTGCAAGGGGAGAAAGAGTCATGAAAGGGGAGAAGAGTCATGAAATATTCCACAGAAAAAGATATTGAAGCAGTAACTGGGCTTCAAAGCAGGAACACCATTCCTTTTTGGGTTCTGTGCTGCAAAGGTGAAGTTATTGCTATGACTTCAGACAGTAAGAGAGAGGGAGAACTTTCTGACCTCTGAAGAGTGTGAACCAAGCAGCATCAATTGAGGTGTTTGTCACAACAAACTGTTTAAAAGTATCCCCTGTGATTAAGATGATCCAGAAGGAAAGAGACCCTCAACTATTAAAAAGCTCTTCATAGTCTCTCTCACATAACTCCATCTCTCAAACTTTTATGGATTTTAATGTTGCCTATCTCAGTAACTTGCTTCATTTCTCAGGAACTTACACGAACATTTGAAAATGCTTAGTAATAGGGTAAGAGGAAACTATCACAAATACAACAAGCCTGAACTTACATTTTAATAAACTACTGGTTATAGCTGCAGTGAGTTTAGGTGGTTGGATGTTGTCAAACACTGAGAAATATCTACCTGACCAACATGATGGCTCACAGGTTTCTAGAACACACCTCGTCTCAGCTGCTAAGAGGACATTAGTAAAGCCACAATAAACACACATCTTCCTGTACTACACGTAAAGCAACAGCTAAGGCAAAGCACTAAAACTTTATTTGTAAAGCTGTCAGGTGAAGTAAGTAACAAAGAAAATCTGTCAGAACCTCAGTTTTATCAAGATTTTAAATGAATAAATCATACCTTGGTTAACTAACTTAAAAGAATTAACACATCCTGCCATGAGGGCAGGACAACCTCTCTTCTGGCTATGATAGCTCAAGTGACAAATAAAAACTTCTTGTTCCTTTTAATTGGAAGATACATGGAGTGATAATGAGCAATTTCAAAACCTCTCCTCCTTTGAGATATTGATTAAAAAAAGCAACTATAAATATGAGCGACAATAGAACAAAAATCATAACATTCTGTTCTGTTAACTCCTCTGTTTCACAATTTCAAGAAACAACCTCCCTCAAAAATTAAATACATAAGTTATGCTTGAGAGTAGCATCATTCACCAGTTCACATGACAATTTTGCAGAAATCAGATTGTATAGGACACCCCGAAATCTTTGAGCAATCAAAAGGCTTTTAAGGTGGCCCTTCTTCCAATTTAAATGTTTGTGGCTGCACACTCAAGAAAGGTAGTAACAGTAGGCAATTAAATCTCCGTAACCTACAGAAAGAGACAGACATGAGTACTCCTCGCATATCACCGATTAATCTTTGGAAGCATGATTTAGAGCTCGGTCATAAAAGAGAATGAATGGTTCTTTTAGGGGGTACACTCCAAGCATCGCACGGAGCTGGAGCAATACAGCTTGGACAGCACTCTTTCCTCAGAGCCCACATCTCTGCACAGCACAGATGACAGATCACTGCATTCAGTCTCAGGAAAGGAATTTGCCATTCCACACTCAAGAACCTGGCTCGTTATTGTTAAGTTTTTATCAAAAGCAAGAAACCTATGAATAAATTATGTTATGAACAGAAGTTTTGGCGAGACCAAGACGACACTTCACACAGCAGTTACTATAAAGAGAGGATAATAGTTCTGCCAAAGACAATAAATACTAAAAGAAATGGCTTTTGGTTTTTGAGGCCCTGAGCAATATTGCTGGTGTTCATTTTAAGATCTGCTTCTACAACTCAATTCCCTTGAAAATATTCCTATATGTAGAAAGGATGGATGTTTTTGTTTTGGGATCATTCACAATGTTGGAGTTGCAAACCATGGGCTTGAACTAAGGTGAGACTTAACATCATTTTGCCACTAATTTGTTGCAACTGCATCCTCTTCTTTCTTGATCTCCCTTTCCCCACTAAAAAATCTCCAGGCATTATTATCAAAAATACACGCATGTAATAAATCATGTATTTGCTCTCACGTGACTGGTATTCATTAAAGTCAAAGATCTCCAAGATCAGCCCCCAGAGTATATTATGTTACTGAAACATAGAAATAGCTGCAACACAAAATTTTGCCAGAAAAAACCCACAAGAATAACAACAAACTATCTCTCAGTTGGGCAGAAGAAAGAATGTTCATAAAAATATTTCTGACGGGTAAATCAACCCCCAAATTCTAATTAGACAAAACCAGCAGTTTAAACCCTACAAGAACGGGACTTCTATAGAGTATATACTTTTGGTCACCCAGGCAGTTCTCCTTTCAAAGAGATTTTCTTCTAGAATGGAATGGAAAAAGAAACATAAAACACTGGGAGTTTATCCATTATCTGTATTTGCTTTCTTTAAACAGTAAACAAGCCCCTACACTCACTCAAATGCATCATCCCAATTTCCTGTGCAGTTATTTTGCTTTACTGAATATTACAATCACTTTGTAGTAGAAGTGACATCTTCTATGAGAGATACAATGATCTCCCAGTCATGTGGCAACCTGACTGAATCATTTCAGCCCAAGTGGGGAAAAAGAACACTGGATTCAGCTGCACATCTGGGTTTTATAAAAGGTCCAAAAGCTTAACACTAACGTGCTTCAGGGCTGAAACACAGCTGAGGAGATCACAGCCATCAAGAAAGAGGACAGTGTTAATCCAGGCCATATCATGCTCTTCACCTCCCTTCTGAAAATTAACTTAGCTCAGCTAATTTTGCATCCCCGCTAATTGTGTGTTGTGGATGAGTAAGCAATGACTAAGGAAATGTCAAAGCTATTCCATATCCCGTTCTTTTCCTGAAGAAAAACATGACAGGCAAAGAGGATACCTCCCATTAAGGCCACAACAATTCAAAAAGGCAGCTATTTTTGTCCACTAGGAATGAAATATCCTATATGCAATCTAAACAGTGCCAGTCATTATAATAATTTCCTACCACTGTGCAGAGCACACATGGCTCCCAAAAAACAATTTAATCTAAAAATCAGTTCAGATAATCAAATATGGCAATGAAAGCATACACAAAGTTTAAGCTGAAAAATGCACAGTGAGCACAAAGCCACCTGCATATGAAAATGCCTGCTCTATGATTATTTTTGAACATTTCAGATTATTCATTGATAACCCACTGGCTAGAAAGGCAAAAAAAGAAAATACTGCTGAGCAAGACAGACAACAAAGAGATGCACATATTACAACCAGGATGAACATCACCAGACTGTAATGAGGTAAGATAAAATTGCATTGGTACTGAACCTCCTATTCAGTTCCTCCAGCACCTACAAGGACAGAAACCAGCAGTTGCTCACTACCAGTGTCCACCTGAGAGGTGCTGAGTTGTCCCCTGCCCACCAAAAACAAACACAGGCTCCTTAACTTGGTTGTTAGGAACTTCAACTCTGTAAGATGGCCAGGATAGCTGGACTGACTCCTTTCAGTTCCTCTTTCTCCCCATTCATGTCTCTCCTACAAACTCCAATGAAGTTTGAGGGAAAGCACATGTGCAGAGCAGAAAAGTGGGATTGGGCAGAGAAAGGTGAAAGGACAAATATACTAAAACATCCAAGCTACACGTCTGATGAGGAGGGAAAGGACAGAGGAGAAAAGCAGTAAGGGACAAGGGAAGGAAACAGCACTGAGAACAGGGAATACAGTGTTTAGCAGTTATAGTTGTTACCAGTCCATTATGTGCTACAGGAACTACACAACAGAGGGGCATTGGGCTGGAACATTATCCAGCACATACAGTGTTGTACTAAAGTAATTTATAAAAGGTCAAACCACTAACTGCAATACTGGGGCCAGACTGCTCAGAAAACTGTGGATCTTAGCAGTCATATCACCTGCATATAGCAGTCCCTGTCAAAGCGGGGCTTCTTCAGCAGTGACAAACTGCTGCCAGTCTCACAGTCTTTCCAGACATTATGAATAAATGCTAAAATCAATAGATGAGGATGATGGTGCAAGCTCAAAATGAGCACCACACTTCATAGTGTGCTCTCGTAACAATGGGCATAGCTACTTAAAAGCACAAATCATTCCTACATGCATTGGCCAGAAGCAACAAAATTGTCAAGGGGTAAAATAGGGGTTTTTTTTAGATTTAAAAATAACGAGTTGGGTCACAGTGGAATACCAAGAAACAACAGGATTGCAAGACTGCATTAGGCCTTGTACAACCATAAGCAGTATCTGTTGATTAGCAGAACGCTGACAAATGCTACAGTAGCATTAGATACTCTTGCCTCACATGCTGATGCTTCCTCCACCCTCACCTCTTCTCTCCCTGCATTATCTTTATCTTCTTTCTTGCATTCTGGATAAAAGTGGACATAATCAAGACTATATATTTGCATTTGTTCACTCTCAATGGCATTTCATTCTCTACTCCCTTTGTTCACTCAGCTACAAAACAGACCCTGGAGGTATTTTTGCAGGGGTTTTTTGGTATGAGGGCAATGACAGTCCACCTGTGCTGTTCCCTATGTCTGTGCCTACCTATTTCTAGTTCTTTTAAATCATGATTTACCTTACTGAGTGCCAAAAAGGGTTAACCTTTACTGCTGGAAGTGCAAAAAACTCCAGAGCAAATTATGGCAGACAACTTTCTCTTGCAGAATTTCAAAAATAACTAAGTTCAATTGCCTGCTATTATTTTAACTCATGCTGCAGACATCCCACTTAAAATTCTGTAGCTCCTGTGATCATATCTAGAGCTTTTGAAAAGCAGAGATACAAAATTTACAATTGCCCAGGCACTTTCTCCAGTAATTTTTTAATGCAAAAATGCACTTGCAGCAGTTGAGCCACTGAAGTGTTTAAATGCAGTCTGGGATATTTTACAAACAACAAGAAGCACACAGCTCCCATGCTAGCCACACTCTTCATGGCCATTTCAAAGATGCCCATCCTGTTCAGCATGAAGAATGGCCTGGCACTATGTTGCTATCTGCCAGAAAACTATCCAGCAGAAATACAGCTTTTTTTTTTTTTTTTTTAAGCAGTCCTCCAAATAAACATTAATGAAGAAGCCGAACTTCTCAAAATCTTTAGTTTCTGCCAAGTTAAAAATTACAGAATATTCTAGGCTTGTTAAAAATAATCATCACGCTGAGTTCATAGGCACAACAGAAATGTCAGCATGATGATAAACTCATGAAAAACAAAAGTTTATCACTACCTTTGGGAGGCACTTGGGATAAACTATGGGTAAAAATTTATTATTGATACTGACTCTCTCAGTGGAGATGACTGCAACCGTGGGAGCACCAATCACACATTGCTGCTGTGATGGCTGAAACTACAGCTCAATGAGAGCTTAGAAGTTGAACAGAAGCAGTTTAAACCCCACAGAATAGATGGGGAACTACATAGTGTAAGATTTCAAAGGCTTCATGTCCAGTCTGAACTTGGTAGCAGAAAGAACGGAAATGTCAGTGGCCTTCTGGGCCTATTCCTTTCCAAATAGAGATCAAGTGGAAAAGGAGGGACTAGGTCTAAACACCTAACCCAGACACATGTAACTAGCTGAGCAACCCTTGGGAAGAAAAGAAAATGTGAATTGGAGGTCTGAATGGCTTTGCTTTGCATAGAGGTTCTCCCCAACACTGCTTTAGCATCTCTCTGGGCAGACAGAACAACCAAATTCCTATGAAGCTTTCCTTTTGCAAGGACACAAAACTTAGAGGGAACGAATTTCCACAGCACAACGTGCTGAACTATTCTGGTTCTATTTAACCTTCTCAGGAAAAATTCACAGACTAATGCTGCTGCACTCGGCAGCCGGATTCCCAGCTACACTTCCCTAAGCCTGCTTGGGTCATTAATGATTTGACTCCTGTTTTACTCAGCCTACGTCCTTGTCTTCTGGTATGGAAAGAAGATCCCTGGAACACTGTCTTTTCTTGACAACATAATTTCTTGCTCTGATGACATATGCAGTAATTAGTAACTGACAGTTCCTCACTGGGGAAAATATGACCCACTATACTGAGGGTCTCGCTCACAAAAGTCACTACTCAGTCTTTCCAAAATTGTATTCTTCTTCCACAAGGCAAATGCCAAGTGGGAATATAACAAAAAAAGCCAGCTCCTACTCACACAATGATATGGAGACAAGGAGCCCTCCTGGTTTACCCATGGTGTGCTCTATTTCCTCCATTTTAACAGCTTTATCTTCAAATGTTCTTGCCCACCAACTCACTTTCTCTGACACACTGATGTGGTGTTGCTGTTTATAAGACAGCCAAGCACACTGTATATAAAACCTCTTCTCATAGCTTCTTCAAACCTCTCCCTTTGCTAATGAAATAAGGCGCACCACCACTGTATGGACACATGCAAGCCCCTGTAATCCAATTGGGAGAAGCAGAGGATACACAATCTGAAGCAGACATGCAGTGCCTGGCCTGACATCACCACAAAGCAGCCTGAAGGTCACTTTCCCTTTTCACTGGGCTGAGACTCCAATTCCAATTTCCCCAGCATCCAAGTTTATTGCATTCCATCTCCCTGAAGTTTGAGTTCTGCAACCTGCCCTGTGCTCACCTATCTGAGAGATACAGCTCTCAGAACCTGCAGTCAACCCAGGAAGAACCAAATCATGCAGGAGGTATTTAGGACACCAGACCTCACAGCACACATTTAGATTTACATACATTCCTGTCTCAGAAGTTGGTGGAGCTATACCTTGCAGGGCATGTTCCCAATACTGACATTTGCCTTAGAATTCTAAGCACAAAGAAACCTACTGGCAATAGTTCCACACAGTGCATGCACAGTTCTATACATAATCACCTCCAAGTCTGACTTCAGAAGAGCTAATTTGATCAGTTAACTGTTGTTTTAGACCATGGGCTAAGGCAGATTTTTAAAAAAATTAAAAAAAAGAAAGAAAGGCAGAAAGGAAAAGAAAGAAAACAAAATCAAGTAGAACACTTAGATGCCACAAAAAGTGTAACAAAGAAAAAAGTTTACAGGAGAACAAGGCTGAGTGTCTGTGGGGAGAATATCTTAAAATCTACGGTAAAGTCATACTTGGCAAAATTCAATAGATCTGGTAAACATCAAAGATAAAATTCAGCAGAATAATTCCACCAAGCACCATTAAAAGAAAAATGGGACCAGCAGGGTTACCAGTGAAAAACAATGCCAGGCCTAATAGCACTGATCTACCAGAAGCAATTTATTATGACACCAGAAATAGCTATTTTCACAGTGGATGCTTGAAATGAAAACTTTAAAGCTTCTTTAAGTCTTGAGCTATAGCAAAGTATTCAACCAGCCAGCCAAAATAGCTGAAGGGAAATAGGAAGGCCACATGTGGAACTAATTACTCATGTAGAGGCTATGACAAAGAACATTTCTCCAGACTTTTCATGGGGGCTTCACTTTCAGGAAGTAACTCTAATTACTGTTCAAGTCTCGGCAGCCTGCATGCCGCTGACAGTTCCAAGAAAAAATGAACCTATTTGCCCTTTTCTTGGTCTGAAATGCCAAAATAGAAAAGCACAACTAGAGTCATTAAAAAGAAAGAAAATAAGCACTAGCTTATTACATTAGCTTCCCAAGAAGAATCCTTTTTATAAACTTGGTTTTTCAGCCTTCACAAAAGAGCAAATTCTGCGTCTACATTAACTCGCTCTCTGTTGGCTGCAGTGAAACTGTACATCTTGACTTTTTACAGCTTTTCCATACTGGGGCCCACTTCCTGCCCAGTTGAAGAAAAAAATCTGGCCTGAAGATGAAATGACTGCTTAACATTACACTAAAACATCTGGTACCATTTTATACACAGACCCATGTCTGAGAGCAGGCAATTCTAGCGGTCTCACCAGCGGCACAGTGCATACCCAAACCTCCCCAGGGTGACATCATCCCATATATGGACTCTCAGGCCCAGCCCTCCCCCTTTTCCTGGTCCTAAATTCATTGCCAGATCCCCAGTCTGCTGCAAATGTGCCACGTCAAGACTGGAAATCACAGCACTTCAGTGTGTTTCAGTGAGTGCTGCAGAGTGTGAGGGAGAGCCGAGCACAACCCGTGATGCAGGAAGGCAGTTTTTCCCCGAGACTAAAAGAGGATTTAAAATAAATAAATAGACACGTCCGGAGATCCTGCTCCGTCGCCCCAGTGTTCAGACTACCTGTTCAGGACAATGCTGTTGTACAGTAGTCTGCACATTGGTTAGACTGGGCAAGGGAAAGCAGCGGCATGGACTGTTGGGGACGCAAGTTGCTATTGCCAAGGAGAAGACACTTATTGCTCCTTTCAGATCTCATATACAGTATTTTTCTTCACAGGTTTTGCACACTAGGGAATAAGAAACGCTAAGGGATACTGTGAAAAAGGAGGACTTCAGAATAAAGCGGGGAAGACATTCTGGTAAGGCCTACTTTGGAAGAACACCTGGCCTA
Source organism: Formicarius rufipectus (assembly GCA_013399695.1). Classification (NCBI taxonomy): domain Eukaryota; kingdom Metazoa; phylum Chordata; class Aves; order Passeriformes; family Formicariidae; genus Formicarius; species Formicarius rufipectus. The sequence goes on along the minus strand of VXAU01002558.1, from coordinate 519,773 downwards.
TGACCTGGCGAACCTAGGTGACTCCCCTCCCCCCTTCCTCCAGTCATCACTGCAAGAAAGATGGAGCTCTGATGGTGCACTAAAACCTATGCAAGAAATGAGAGAGGTATATTGCCTAGAGGTATATTACCTAGAGAAGTGTACAAGAGTAGAGTTAAAGTCGGTCATTTTTTTTTTTTTTAATTTAAAATAAAGCTATTTTCCCCCCACAAACTAAAAAGGTAAATTTAATTTTTTTTTTACTTGTAACCATCAGTATAAATACTTAAAGAGTATATAATTTATTTTTCTAGGCTTGCTAGAAGTATGTATTCTGAATAGCTCCTGTTCTGAACTATAATCTGAAGATCAATTTTAAAAAATTATTTCCTTTTAAAGTAATAAAATAATAGAAAAGAATGCATGAATAATATTTTATGTTTTTATAAATAGATTATATCACCTTTGGGAAAACTGTACTTAGATTTTCATATGCAGTTGAAACTTCTTTGTAAGTAGCTTATGCTATGTGCTAATGAAACCTGGGAGAGAAACCATAGGAAAATTGACTATTTCATGCTAGGCTGCTGCCATATAGAATACAAAATCTTTGACTGTCAGGAAAAATTACCTCTTAAAGTTCAGAATGTGGTGGGGGAAAAAAAAAATTCAATAAATAAATAAAAAAGGAAAAACCAGCTTTCCATCCTGATACCTGGCTGGCCATTGCGTATGAGTGATCAGCACCAATTGATTGTTGCCGCTCTTATGTATAGTTTGAACTGTTGATAATTCTTCTAACATTCAAAATGATAAGTTACTTTGTCCTGAATCCCACTGATAAAAATGGAATTTGTAAACGAATGCAGAAGTTTGCTTTGGTGAATTTCCAGCTGTCCTGGTAGGGGAAAAAAACCCTCAGGCTGAATGAAATCCCCACGGACAAAATAATACAAAAAGTCTGAGCTGCAATTTGATACCAGCCGAACTCCAGAGTCAGCTCCCCTAAAGTTAACACTAGTAACAAACTACTGCAACTGGGAAAAAAAAATGCCCTCTATATGGTGCTCGTTATTGCCAAAAAAGCTTGGAATAGCTATACCATAAAAATATTAGCATAAATATGCAGCCGTGAGTATTATAACCAGCCAGTTCTACAGAATGCATGTTGTATTTTAAGCAGCCTTGATGCTGTCCTTGTGGGGTTTTTTTAAAATATGTATGTCCTAATTACCTTTTCCATTGCTCCTTTGATAATCAATAGAATTGCTCCTGGGAGAGCTGGGTGCGGAGCGTTACTGTGACAGTGCTGGTTCTGGCTGCGCTAAAGCCTACAAAGCAAGGACTAGCACAGTCATTTCCCTCTGTCTCCCAGCAAAGCTTGTGTCTTTTGACTAAAATACCTCTTTTTTCATTAATATATACACTTGTAAGTTATTCGCCCTCTCTTCCTTTATGTTGCAGGAGATTATCTTGAGGATTAAAATTAGTGGGGTTTAATCCCTCATAGTGCGAGTAGATGGAATTTTTGTTCTCGCTCTGCTTTAAACTGGAGTCACAACAGAGTTAAATGTTGTTATTAAGAGAACATCTGAAGCGACAGGAAGAAACTAAAGGAATGGAACTGGATTCAAACTTGCATTAGTATTTCTCAATCCCTAAGTATGACTGCTGTTTAAGGCATAGCAAATCTGAAAAGTTTTATTACTTAGATGTTGCTTAAGCGGTAGAAAAATGTTTCCAAATCTTGTTAAGAAACTCACTCAGCTTTGCTTTCAAGGGGAATACGATCATTTGCAAATATAATTTTCTATCTAATGCTTACTTGCAAAGCCACTTTTTAAAAAATAATTCTGATCTGGAAATTAAGAAAGGAAATAATAGTATCCAGGGAATAATAGGCTCTCCGTGAAAACACTGTTGTAGATAGTCTGTGTTAACTTCTCCTAAATAAGGAAGGACAGGGAAAACACATGAAACTAGTGTTTCTCTTATCTCTAGTGCTCTATTTGCATTAATCTTTATTTTAAATGACCTTTCTGGATTTAGGAAGTGATTCCCCTCCCATACACCCCTGACTCCTCAAAGTTACATTTTTAGACTGTATGGCTGAATCGAGGAGGCCCCCTTGGCATGGGCTTGGAAAGAAGGCGGGGGGGAAACGCAGCGTGCAAAGCAACAGATATGGAAAGAAAGCCTGTATTGTTAGGAATGAATAAGGAAGTATATCGACTTCAGCTCAGTAACCAAAACATTTTCAAAGTGAATTAAGTGATTCTGTGGTTCTTAAAACAGTGCTGTTTTAGTTGAAACAATTTCTAGTTGATCTTAATCATAGAGATTCCCATAGTTCTAAAACAAGATGCTTTAAATATGCCTGTCAACAAACACGAGGCAGCTGTATATAAATATTTCAAGAGAAAAAAAAAACCAAACAAACACAAACATTACATTTTGCAATGACTAAAAAAATTAGCAGGACCTAATGCATAGTAAATCATGGTGAGAGTTCTCTAAAACCAAAGTTATACCACTGCTTAAGCCTGTTGTATGAACTAAATTATATATATTATCATTAAATGCCCCAAACCAGGAAAATGAAATTAAAGCCAATATGACCATTTAAATAGGTGCTTCAATACAATGAACTTTCTTTAATCTTGAAGAAGTGTAATTTTTTGTAGTGCACTTAACAAAATTAAGTAAGAAAGAAGAAAATATTTCCAACCTTTTCTAGCTATTTCTTTAATGTTAATTTTCTAGCTATTTCTTTAATGTTAAAAAAAAATAAAAGAAAAAAAGAAGGGTGGAGGCAAATGAGTCAACTTTACAGGAATAAATATAGATCAAACAACCACCCAAATGTGAAAAAACTAGTCACTTTAAAAAAAGCCATGTCATTTGACATTTTTCTGCCTTGTCATTAAGTTTCATGTTGTCTTCTGTATTACCATTCCCAGTGCTTTTCAGTGCATGTGTATTTTCAGAGGACTAAAGACACTGCCACCCTGTCCACGCTCTTTGCCCCCCTTCCTGCACCATCACTGTGCTCTCAGACCACCCAAGTATCATTGCTATATGGAAAATATTACAACCTAAATAGTAAAATACCTGCCTAAAAATTCCAGGCTTCTACATGGAACATTAAATTCATCTTTCACTTGAAATCTGTTAAGCAGATCAGAAAACGAAAAATTCTAAACCTTAGCATGTTGGAGTTTTTTAAATAATAAATTTTAATCTACAGCGTAATTTTATTTTTAATTGTAAAGGGCTTTGCTTCCTGAACTGTGATTTAGGGGAAAAAAAAAAATCTTAATTGAAATACTACTAAGGGTCAGGTTTAAACCTACAAAAAGACAGGAAATGCCACAGTTAAGAATGAAACTTTCCTGAATAATGCTACTGTACTTCTGTACTGCATTTTATGCAGCACTGCAAAGCAGTGTCTAAAAATAACAACCTTCCCTTAAATAAAAAATCCTAATTACCGCTGGAGAGAACACAATACTGAACTCAGTTTCCAAGGTACCACTATTTAAAGGCAGATCTATAACATAGGTTTTCTGTAACTATAATATTGTCCATTGTGGGATTTGGGGTTTTGTTTTTTGTTTGTTTGTTTTTTGTTTTGGTTTGGTTTTTTGTTACTAGTATTCTAAAATATTCTTGAGCCCTTTACTGACTCCATGAGCCAACCAGACACAGCACACAGAAATGTTAAGCCCTTTCAGCAAGTTTACTACAGTTTCAAGGAATCTCAGTTTTTACGAAAGAATCAAGTGGAGGTAACTCTCTACTCATTACCAGTAGTCAAGGCACTAACTGAAGGGAAAATAAATTTGCTTCTGTTTGAGATGTAAAGCACTTTGCTGGTTCTTTGATGAATTCTCCTTGTGCACAGTTATTAGAAAGATCGCACAAACTTTCCACTTATGACTTTCCTCCCAGCATAGCAGCCCTGGTAGTTGCTAATAGAAAACCTATTAGACCAAATTCATACTTTTATTCTTCCAAATGTTAATAATATTGGTTGCCAAGGAATTTTACTATATAATTCTTGCTAGTTCAAGAAGGATTCATAACAGAAAGTGAGACCTAATTTTCTTTCAAATTAAAGACCTTTTACAACTAGATGAAGCAGTTAAACGTGATGAAATCTATGACACAGTGTATTAGATTTATTTTAAAAGTACTTCTAATTTGTCACTTTCATTTTTCTTCAAAATGGTCAAGTGGGTAGAAAGACATGTCAACCTAAAGCATAGTCTTAAAAATTTTACTTACAGCTAAAGTAATTTAACTAAGTGTATTATAGAGGCACATTATTTAATGTATTTGGATTAATTTTTCATGTCTGAATTAGCTGGCCATGTTTTTTGCTTTATTCATTTATTTAAGACATCTTACTCCACCTTGTTAGGTTCAAGGAAAATTTTATTCATATAATTGATATATTTCACTTGTACATTACCTATAATGTATCTTTTTCCTTATGGCAAAATAATTATTAGAACAAGAACGCCTGAGTAGTTACTTATTCATTTATTATTAGTCTAGTTTAAAACCTCAAAACTATCCCCCACCTTTAGCCTGTTGGTAAATTCTTCCCTTTTTATAAACAGTTTTCAGGCTGGAATTCAACACTGTTAGGCTGCTGTTCTGTATGGAATTATATGAGAAGGGTTTGAAAGTGTATGTTGTTACCTGTGGTGGCACTAGCGAGCAACAGACTTAAGAACACCATAATAGAGACCTTTAATCTGTATTGACAATACAATTATTCTTTCCCCTCTTAACGTTCCAGTGTGTTTTATACCATTTGAAACAACACTCTAGCAACGTGGCAAATGTCATTGCAAAATTGGATTACAGTCACTGTGTGTATTCTGTATACAGGAAATTCAGCAAAGTAGCACATTTTGTGATATGAAATGATCCTATTTGCATGCTTTTGATCACTAAAAAAATCTTAGTGTTACGAGGTTAATTTATTTTCTTACAAAGTACAGATTTTGAGAGAAAGCTCAATTGAAATAATACACAGAACAAAATACTAAAAGAAATATCATACGTGTGGAGCTCTTGCGTATTAGCAAAATTGATATAAAATGCAATCAGTTTTCCTTACAGCATCTTCCCTAGAATGGGGTTAATGTGCAAGTGGTTGCCACCATTTATACAGAAAGATTTTTATTTTTAACATGCCAGACTATTGTACTTATCTGCTCCTAGAAAATATGCACTGTATAAACATATCCTTTATCTTGAACTTCAGTATTTTTGTGCTTCCATGAAGAGTAAAAACATCTGGTTAAATTACTATGTGCAAGTACAATATGCAGGCAAAATCATGTATGAATTGCCTATAAAATAACCCATGGCTTCAGTTCTATTTGCTTTTCCAAATATTCAGTGTGACCAGTCTGTTGAAATCGCATCCCTGATATGTGTCAGCACAATGATAACTCATGTACCCAAACGCTTCTTCTCTGAATAAAATCAAGTTCTGTTCCTGTTCTACAGCTCCTAATGCCTTAAAGTTTAATTCTGTTATGTGTGTTCCCCCCAACCAAGCCCCTCCCCAAAGTGGATTGGTACAAAGTGTTGCACACCAGCGGTGATGGCTCCAAGGGACTGGCTGGACGGAGTTGTCATGTGTCTGCCTGTCTACACTTGCTGTGCAGAACATCCTCTCACCTGTACAGCAGGCACAGACAGGCAGTCGCATGACAACCCAGCCTGAGGGAACGGCCGCCAGTGGGACACGGCTCTGACACCCCAGAGCACCTGCACCACCAGCTCCAGCCACGAGTCACTGGATCCCAGACGGCCGGTCAGTAACCAAGCCGCATGCTGCAACCCACCCAGAGTTAAACACTGCCTATAAACAACAATAAAACCCACTGCTGAAATTTTTACTGTGCTTCCTATAGTACTCTTTTCCTAGTTGTTCTCATTAACTCACAAACAGTAAGTTTTATTTATACGCAGCTCTGTGGCACCTACTTATGTCTTGTCCTTCCATTTACTTCCCAGACATAACTTGAGCAACTTGCACTATAAATTACTGCTGTATAAAACTCACTGAGATTCCTGCCTGCCACAGAAGCTGAGAGCAGCTTATTGTGTGGCAAGTTAATTTGGTAAACATACAGAGTGACAGACCTTAAAGAAACTTCTCCTCTTTTCACTCTCTGAACTCCTCACTTCTTTTTGTATCTTGCTCCCAAATCTCACATAATTTTACAATGGGAAATAAAACTGTGAAATTATAATACAAACTGCATCTATCACCGGATGTTGACAATACTATCATTTCCTATTGAAACAGAATGGAAATATTTTCTTTGGAAATGAGGCCAAATGAGATTGTCAATAAATGTAAATTTCACATTTTTCGAAGCTCTAATCCTGGAGTGCAGCTTGGCATCCTTTGCACACCAATAATGCCAGCAAAATCTCTGGATGCTTGAGAAAGAATAATAAAATCACATTCTTTGACCAGGTCCTGTAAAAATGCTCCGCAACTTTACAAACGGCATCCATTTGTTTACAGTAGAGAGCTTTTCGATTCATAGTTTCAAAGTCCATTTCATCCTAATGCAGAAGTGGCTAATTCACAAACTTCACATCTGCAGGCTGAATCTCAAATGAACCTTAGTTAATACTACTTAAAAAGACAGTAACAACTGAAAGCTAAAATGCTCAGATATAATAATTCGCATGTGTGTAGCTGTGCCTTATAATACTCCAGCTGGGATTACATGGAATACTCTGTGAAATAAATCTGTATTTGTAGGGACACTGAATGTGCTAATCCTGCACTTATTTACAGCAGCCTCAAAGTGGTATACAGCATTTTCCTTGTTTCATTTTTAAGTAAGTGGAGAAGCACAAAGCCATGCTACTGGTCACACAGCAAAGTTATGAACACAAGCAACTGTATGCACGATCAGAAACTAATCCAGATTAGTACTCACACAACCAATACTGTAACTGCTTTAAGCACACTGTTTGAACATGAACTTGATAGTTCCATAATTACAAGCCTAAAAAGCATTCTTAGGCGCCAAGTCCCTCTTACCAGGAATAAAATCCTGTTGCATGTTTGACAGCAACAAAACCATGTCAAGAAAAGAATCATTCTTTTTGTAATACTGATATCATACAGCAAAATCTGAACTCTTTTGCCAAAGCAACTTGTTTCAAAAGGCATTCCACTGTGGATTCATCACTCACAAATGCTGCACCTCACAAATAAAGGGAGTAATTTACATCCTCCTAATGGCACTAGCAAGCAACCACTAGCACTCAGAATGATTTTGATCTCAGAGTAAATTCCAGACTAGAAAATAGTCTCAGCTTACACTAGAGGGGGTTCACAGCCCTGGAGGCCCCAGCGGGCACTGGAGCTTTGGAAAGTACATTGTCAGAGCTCTCTGGTACAAAGCTGCTACAGCATTCCTTACTCAGGGGTACAGGCACAGGAGGAACAAACTCATCAAGAAAACAAAGGTGAGACATGACTCTGCACTGTCCCCAGCTGCGATGGAAGGGACTGAAGCAGTGACCAGCCCCAGAGGGAGAACAGGGCTCTGAACTCCCCACGACCTCGCAGGGCACAGCCAGACACACAAACACGGGTATCACTTCTCACATCCCCGGCACTGTGAATCTCACCAGGAGGGAAACACACCCGCACGCAGCCAGTTCAGTCAGCAGCTGGGAACAGGATGTGACAACTACCAAACTAAGCTGAAACCCAGGACAACATTTTAAGGAGACAAAACCAAATTATAAAAATTGCTGTTCAGCCAAGAGATCATATATTTACGTTTTTATTTTCAAAGCCTGTAGTTCTGTTTCTGCGGCAAGTCGCTTGACTTCTAACCAACCTAACAGCCAAGCTGTGACTTTGACCTTCTTCAAAAAGTAGCTAAAACAGACCTTACTAAACTTTTCAGTCCTACTGAGAAAAGTGTAGTACACCAAAAAAAATTAAAAGCATAACTTTGTTACTCTTCACCAGGAAAAAGAAAAATAACAATTACACACCAAATCTGTACTTAAAGAGGAACTTTTTCCACTAGCAAAGCACAGAATAGTACACCCCTATTATCTTCCCTTGCCACTCTAAGAAATACCTCAGTGATCTCCCATATTGGCCTGAATGAACTACTGGCATTTTCATGATTCTCAAAACATAACTATTTGGCAAATAAGAGACATTATTTTAAAATAAGCATATGGAAATCACCCAGGGATAATTTCTTTCCATGTACTATTCTGAGGTTCCCAGGTGACTCACTCCAGCAGACTATCAAACCTAATTACTTATTCTGCAGTTGTATAGCACAAGACATGCTACTAGCATTTTTAGAAATTTTTATATTTCACATTAAACACAGATCAGACTCAAAAAAGGCTAAAACAAATCTGCATAAAAAATTGCCACAGCACATCTTGGATGCACCTCCAGCTGTCTGAGACAGAACACAGTAAAGGGTGCTAATTTTGCCACATCTCTTGTTTTAAGTTAGTTACCTGTACCCAACCTAAGAAAGCAAGTTCTAGTAACCTCAAGATACATCACAAAAATCAGCAGCTTCAAATTTTCAAATTCATAACGTGACTTTTGCATTTCTTTCAAATTCCATTTCAGCAATTTGAGAATAAAGCTTCCCCTCCTTGCCTCCTCCCTTTTGTCCGACATGCACTTGTTTTCCTGTAACAGTAAATATATTTGAATCCCTTTAAAACTTAAATAAAAGGGCAAGGGGCAAAAAAATCAAGATTAACCTGATTTGTCCTTCAATTTTAAGGTCTATCCCAAAATAGCTACAGATTCTGAGGAAAACAAACAAACAAACACCACACCCTACTGACCAGTAGAGTTTCCACCATCAGCAGCATTAATGAGGCAACTCCCTATGGCAAGTACCACATTCTGGATTCCAGGGACTCAAGAGAGCTCTAGCTTTATGTACAGTACTTCTCCAGTGCTTCCAGAAAATCCACTGCAGTAGAACACTACACTAACTGAAAAAGAATATGAATTGTCTGCATAGTCCCCATCAACCAGCTCTCTGTTTTTCTGGGATTGGCCAGTGTTTTGATTATTATTTAGATTAAGATGGAAAGATTGAGTGATGTTTTAGAGCTCATTTAAAGCTTTCTCTTTACTTGTGCCTCTTTCACCCAATGAACTGGTTCATCCTAACAACCACTAAATTTTTTATGGAAATATTTAACTTTAAAAAATTTCAGAGAATAGTAAGATACCTTTTAAAACAGCCCCATTTGTTTACAAAACCCAACACAAACCTTAAAATAACTCACAAAGGTCTTACCATAAATCTGATAGTGCACATAATAATCCCATTTTAACCTTCAAAATTATTGCTGATGTTGGATACAATGTATCATTATAAACACTGTTAAAAAAGTAATTAAAGTGAACAAACAAGCTGCCTACCAATATATTCAACAAAATGACTAACCTGGATGTCGTTTTCACCAGAGAAAGGCTTTTTCCAGTTCCCATATTACTCACGTGTTACTGATCATCCACAAAGTTGCATCTTCTGTCAAATCTGAAAAACTGTATCAACAGCCACAGAGCTCTGCAGACAGGCTTTTCAGCTCAGAATATAAAGACGGGAGAGGAATTTTTATCACTAAACCAACTGCTGTCGTTACTTTTAGAAGTACCCTTACCCAGACAATTTATGATCAATTTACAGTAGATGTGCAAGAGCAGCCCAAACAGGCATAGGAAAATATCCACATCATTTCAGAACATACTGGGTTTTTTTTCCTTTTTTCAGAGAAATGTGTGTAAATCACAGGGAGAAAAAAAAAAGAAAACAACAAACAAATAAAAACATCCCACACAACACCCTGTACTTATTATCATTTCAACAGAAACCTTGAGACAGTCAGCATTCTTCATGAATCAGAACAGTAATCAAAGAACACAGCTAAAACCTTAAAACAATCTTTCAGGTCAAGTCTGTACAAGCTGATTTAATATTTCAACCTGGTATCGCAAGACTGAATTAGTACTTTTCTTTTACCCAGTAGTAAAAAGTTCTTCATTCCTTACCTCATCATCTTTATACCAGGACAAGCTCTCTGCAGTTAGAACGAACCAGTATTCCTTGGATCCTCCTTTCATGATGCCAATATTGTTGATGGTCAGCCAGCCTTTCCGGATGACCTATGCAAAGGTGCGGTCAGGCACAGGTTTAGTCCATTATTCACTTGACATAATTCTGCTGCTGCATTCACTTTTTAAAATAAAGACTTGCTAAATAAAACAAGTGCACTTTTTCAGTTTCTGAGTTTTTGCAGGTTCCTGTCATTCAAAAAGAAAGTAATAAAATTACTATGCTTTCAGTCAAAAGGTTGGAGAAAGGGAGAAGCCTAACTATTAGAATGTTGTACTCACGGGAGTGTGTTAAGGATCATGCAAACTTGAAGATATTTACTTGCTGTACAACAACACATTGTAAAAGTCCATACAACTTTATATCTAACCACACTGTTCTGGTCTAATTGTTCAGGTCATTTGTACAGTTGGATACTAGGAAAAGCACCCACATACTGGCAAAGCAAGTGGCTTCTGGCACACACTGGGAATTTTCAGAATGGGTTGTACTGAGAAACAAAGCGGAGAGGTCTTCTACAACTGATTTAAAATTAAGGTACGAAGTGGTAGAGACATGAAAGAGCTATTTCATTCTCATGAGGTAGAAGAGAAAAAGAAAAGAGGGGAAAAAAAAACAAGGCAGCAATAAAAATTGGAGGGTGGAAAATTAGTAAAGAAGAACTTTATAAAAGAGATACAAGCCAAAGATGAAAGAACAGATGGGAACAACATACCTATAAATATTAAAGCCATAAGGGCACATCATGCATAATGAAACAGGGATAGAAGAAAACCTAAGAATGAGAACTCCAGAGGTCAATAAGAGAGAACAATCATGAAGACTTGTTCACAGATGGAATAAAAACTTCCCATTTTACTGGAACATTTGTTTTCCAATACAAATATGAAGAAGTAAACATTCCTTCCTATCACAGTCTGATAAAGGCAACAGAACTCCCTCAGTCATACAGATACAGGGGATCTCAGCTGTTCTGTTTCACCCCACAGCAACACCCTTCGCTTGTCTATGAAGCACTGAGATGGAAAGAAGTACTCAGAGAAGCCCTTCAGAATCCCCTCAACAAGTACCACAGGCACCGACCTGCAATCAAACTTGAGTTTCCTCTTGTATTTAAAGAGACATTTGAGATTTACATTCTTCTCAAAGGGCTTTACAAGACCAGTAACTCCCATATCAATAACTCAACACAGAAGAACATGGCTCACTATCTACTCCTTGTTATCTGAAAACGGTTCAGAACCAGAATTCACTCCCATTCACCATGTATGTTCATGTAAGCCCCCTGAAAAAAAAAAAAAAAAACAGCTTCGGTTTTGCACAGGGCAAGGGACTAAGTCACATATGATAACTAAACCAAAAAAGAGGTCAGAAGTTGCACTTGAAAAGTCAGAAACTGTACTGAGAGTGTACATAATTCAAGAGTATAAATTTCATTTCAAATAGGATGATCATGTTTTCCCCACTTACTACCAACCAGACCAGCTGTGAAAGAATAGCCCTGAAGATCCAAAAATAGTCTCCACATTTTCAGCCTTTAGGAAAACATCTAAGAAAGCAGTGATTTGGTTCTTCAGCCTCAGTAAGCTATGACAGAACTGGACGTGACTCCTGTAAAGAGACTCTAAGGTACAGCACAAGCAGATTGGATGGAACGGCCTATTCAACAAAGGTTTCTACTGAAGTTGGTCAGTATTCATATTCATGTTCACTGGGGGGAAAAAAAAAACCTAAGTAGAGAGGGGCATTAGTGAGTACAAACAGATAGAATACTTGTCTGAGTGCAAGTTAAGGGAAACATACTGATAAGAACTTGATTACCCATCAAATCCTCATTTTATTTTACAATGTTTATCGAACTAACTTTTAACAGGAAACTAGCAACATGTGTATATAGCCAGTGTACTGGCCTTCAGGCAGCTGCCACGGAACAAGTTATGGAATCAAACTAGTTCTAATTTTTTTCTGCACTGAACTACAAAATGCAAAGGGAACAAATCCATGGGGAAAAACAAGGAAATTAAGGCTCCCCATTCACTTGAACTTAGCTCTGCAGCAAGGTGAGCTATATTTGTTCAGCAGACTCAATACTTCACAGCATATGTGCAAAGGTGGCTATTCTCATACTATAAACTGAAATCAGAGGCTAGGAGAGAGGACGCTGATGAACCATACTGAGTGCAATGGAAAATGCCATGTTGCTCTGTGTAAAGCTCATATCCACATATAAGAATCCCAGGCAGCTGGAGTAGCACACTACTGAAAACTAGGCTGGAGACATGTCAGAGAGGGTAAAAGATCTGAAGAAATGCCAGTGAGGATAAAGAAGAGGTTTCTAGAAGCAAACCCATAAGAAACATCTGAGCAACCAGTTCAGAAACTTTATCCATGATGAACACTTCAAAGGGAAGGGAAGTTATTTAAGAAGTAATGAAGTTTTTCACATTTTTAAGGTAGGAACTACATTAGGTTGCATAGGTCCAAAAGGCAGTCATGCTGCAGTGCCACACATCTCCCAGTACTTGCAGAATCATTGCTGGGTGTGGAAAGAAACAAGCTGACTTGCTAATACAAACATTGGTCACTGTCTTGTAAAGGAAGGAATTTGCCAGTTGTTTCCTCAAAAATCCTGTGTGCTGAGGATTAGATCCAGCTGTCACTCCCACAGTACACTGCACAAAGAACAGGACATCAACCTACAGCAATATCTCTGGTATATCATTTCATGTGTAAATTTCTAGACCTGCTTATCTACACTCCTCTGGAAAAACGGGTACTGTGTTCTCCAAAATATCCTGGGCACTAGGATAGAGGAAATACTAGAAATCTGTTCCAGGAGACACCAAGAGAGAGAAGATGAGCTTAGTATGCTCAGTCTCATGTCCTTTTCATTCAATTTTTCCTGTTTCCCAGGCACATTCTGTTAACTACAAAGAGCTACACTTAAAAAATACTCAGGACTAGCACTGGAAACAAAGGGAAGGGAGATGTTGGATCTAGGTGTGAGTGTAGGACAAAACGAGACTAAGCAACACACTTGTACTTCCCACAGAAGCTGAATTACACCTTAGACTTCAGCCAATTTCTCAAAAAATAAGCTGTATTTTAGACATAAGTGTTCTTCCACAGGCAATAAGCAGCCAAGATTTTCAAAGATGCTTTTGAAGTTAAAAAAATCACTGATGGGGAAATTACTGTTTCAGGTGTTTTTTAAAACCTGTTGTGCTAGGTATGTCTTACAGTATTTCAGCTTGAAAAATGAAAGCAGTGTGTTTCATTATATTCACAAGTTCATTTGTTGGTTGGTTTGTATCCAAGTGATTCATTTCAATACTTTCTATCATATTTCTAAATGTCATTCCACGCAAACCGGATATTAGTGACGTGAGTTCAGGAAGGTGAAAAATATGGGCATTGCCAGAAGCTCACAAAGACAATATTCTGACCGGCAGTTGGACTCCATGCACAGGATGAACAAGAGATGACAGTTCCTTCCTTCAGGATCCTGATACCTAATCTGGGTGGCTGAAAAATGAAATTCAGAGCCTATGAATTCACATGAACAACCCAGAAGGAAATAATTTTCTGATACTTCAGCTGCACAAAACCTAAATCCTATTTGTTGTTCTTACTCTCCACCACTTCATGGATAAACAGGAAAACAGGATTTGACACAATGAGCACTTTTTATGTATTACCGAGTGACTTTTTCACTGCATTAAATCAAGTAAGGTACTTGTAAAAGAAACGGAATACTTTCTGATTCTCTGAAGAAGTATTTGAAGGATGATTTCAAGATAAGTGAAACGGACTGGGAAGACAGAAATACAAGTGTGAAATCATGAGACTGGCTACTCCCACAACAATCCAGCAACAGCACTTGTTAATTCTATTGCAGTTGTGTTGTGTAACTCCGTTGAAATAATTTTGCACACACAACTCCCAGTACTACTCTATCTTCCAATCACTGTCATAACATGCATTACCAAACAGTAAGCACATTGAGAGAATGAAAAAATGGAAAAACTACTCTGTGAAGCATCCTTACAAGCTATTGGTTCTTTGGATTTAATTACGAAGATTGCCTCACTAAAGAAGTTATAACATACTAGAGGAGAAACCTAACACAGTATTTTCACTGTAATCTGCCAAATGTCAGAGCATAAACTGATCATATCTGTTCTGATACTGAACAGAATCAAGACATTGCTTCCCTACAAAATACTGCACAATACAGTAAATAATTTAAAAGTAATGACAGTGGCTGAAGTCCTAAAAACATGTCTGCTTTAAAGAAAAATGTAATCTTTACTGAAGGAAAACACTCAGTGGTGACAAATTTAAACATACTTCCAAATACAGTTCAACAAAGATTGAAGTGAATCAATCAAACATGAAAGAATCTTAACTCGAAAAAATACATAGCTGATGGCCATTTAGAACAGCAATACTCCTCTAGTCTTGATAAGTCAACATTCAAAAGCAACATGTTTCATGATGCTAAATTTTTAACTATTCTTGAGTGTGTTAACGCATGGGCACCAACTCTTTGCAGAAATACTGGCATTTCTTAAGACAACAGCCTTATGATTTTTCATGACCACTTCACTGACCATGGCACAAGTTGCCATTTCCAACTGGTTCCTTAGAAATATTCCATAAACTTTTTTTCCTAGATCATGCAAGATAACAGGATTTAAGTACAGCTGAAGAAAAGAAGCAGCAAAGCATGCTACAAAGGAGGATTAAAAGAGAAAAAAATAAAAAAGTGGTTACTAGGGAGAAAGTTACTTATTAGCACTATAGTTCAGGCCAACAGATGGAGTCTGAATGCTACTTGTGTCCAGAACAAGGGAATCAGGCTGCTACTGTAACATGTAGTAGAGACAGATCAAACACAGTCTTCAGACTCAAAACTCCAAATCACTTCGACACTGACTTGAAACTCATAGTTCACATTAAGCCTCTTCAATTACAGGGGTTAATTCAAACACAGCAGCAGGTATTGCCACAAATGTAGAACACAGAACAGAATTTCATGTAAATTACATATAATCCACTATAATTTGAGTGTCTTGCATTCTCACACACAGAATATCAATTTGGCACATGAAGCAATGATACCTTCATCTTAAAAGCCTTATCATAAAGGGGAGCTTTAAACATTACATTTCAGTCACCAAAACAAATCTCAGCACACAACATATGCAGTTAAGAGTGGGTCAGCCTTCAGGGGCCAGACCTGATTAGTGGGCTGTGTAAAACCAAGCATTGCACTGATTACTTCAAGCAAATTAGAAGACAGACTAACCTGTGGCTTAAAAAGAAACTTTGTGGAGTCAGGTCAAAACCTCAGGCGGTAGCAAAGAAAAGACAAACAAAAAAAGGCCAAAGATTAAGTGTGAGAGGATAAATTAGTAGCAGAGAAAAGAGGAGCAAAAACATGTTAAGAGGAATTGGCATTATTGTCCAAAAAATGAAGTATTGATGTGCTCATCTTATTCTGAGATACACAGAAATAGTTAATAGTTATCTGCATCATTCCTGTTCAAAGCAAGATGCTAAAAAGAAAAGCAACAGATTGCAAATGAACATCCCACTATTTTGGGAAAACTTGGTGACCTTGATTTCCCAAGGGATTCAATTCAACTGCTGTTAGAATCAGTGCTGCCCAGTCCTTTTTCAATAACTGAACATGTTTAGTTTAAAATTATAATTAGTAAAATTTTTTAAGTGGCAACAAGTGGAAAAGTGTATGTTTTCATCACAGATATTGTCAAAGACTGTAAACAATAAAGAGATTTGTTTCTTGCACCTGACACTGAACCATGAGTAATTTGTTATAAAACTAACTGCAGTTTAGACAATTAATTCTAATTAGTAATATTAAAGACATTAATGTATTTATTTACTCATGAGGTGCGTTAGAAAAGAATTTGTCCATGATATATTGATCCCCCTGGTGCTCTGAAAAGAATGCTAAAAAGGCTTTAAATATTTTCATAAATATTTAAATTTTCACTCATAAAACTCAGTTTTGCTATCAGAAGTAATTCTGTGACATAAACAAAACACAAGAACAATACCTGTACACATAAACAGCACATTCATTTACACAACAGCTAATGTTTCCTTTTGGTTACCAGAAACTTACTAGCCCACCTTTCAAAAAGAGTTTCACTATGAATAGAGGCACTTCCATCAGATCAAAACTGCTTTTCAGTTATATAATAAAATATAACACCAATTAGTCATTTTAGTTTGCGAAACTCAGTAAATTATAAAAACATTAAGTTTTCTACAATATTTTAAGTTATACTAGTTCAGACTTGTACCAGCAGGTTAGTAGCAGTTAAGTGATGAATCGCAATTAGACTTTGTTGAAGAATTGTTACAGACAAGACAGCTTAACGTTAAATAGTTTAGTATCAAGTATTCAACAAACCAGTGAGTTAGAGACAAACTTTGCCCTCTGAGAAGCTAAATGAAAAAGCAACAATAAAGCTTACAGAACTTAGCTCGTACAATTTGCCTTGAAGGCGGTAGATTGGTTCCCTGAAATAGCAAATTGCAAAAATGAACTTTTATTTCAGAAACAGTTTCTCATTCCTTTCAACTCCAAACAATTAACTTACAAGCAACAGTTTAGTATCTCTAAAAGAAAAGGTTCAGCAAAGTCCTTTAGACCAGAATGAATTGTCTCAACATCAAATTAAAAAAGCTAAGCTTTTTCTAAACTTTTTTTAGAGAGAAAACATTCATTTAATTAAAGAATCATTAATTTTATTTGTGTATTTTTGAAGAGTAAGGTAATTGGCTGATTTTCCTTTTATGGGACACTCCAAAGTGATGACAGTTGTTGTGTTTGACACATGTTCCAGCACAGCTAGATAAGGAGGAAATCTCTCCTCAGAGGGGAGAGACTCATCTTTGAAGCCATTTCAGTGTTTAGACCTTCCAGGTTTTTTTTTTTCGTTTTAATCCAAACCAAATACCACATCAAAAATGCCACTCATGCTGGTCAGGCTGTGGGGGACAATCACATCCAAGAAGTTATTGGATTATTTTAAGTAACATCTTCAAAATAACTGGCCATTTCTTGTTGGGAAGAAGAGACTGAATTTCCAGCTCCAAAGAGATAACTAGATTTTCAGAAAATGCCAAGAACTCTTGTCCTACAAAAGCAGCAGAATAGGAGACTGTTCAAAACCTCAGGTTTATGACCTGAGGGACCTAAACTCAGTGGTCACATTTCAAAATGTTGACCCCTCACCTCCTGAGCACTGTTCAATCAAATTGCATGTGAAAACATCAGGAAGATGTTTGATACTCATAATTATACAAAATGTCATAGTTTTCTTTTTGCTAGAATGTTTTATTTCGTTCTAAAGTATATACTAGTTCCATAACACTTGTTTTTCGTCTGTTTAAGACTTTGCAAAACCCCCAAAGTAAGCAGAAGCTCTCCAAGTTGTAGTTTTTTTATTATTTTTATCTCATGTTAAGCAGAGGACTGATGTTGAGAAGTTCCGAGAATCCCTGGCCCACACAAAATCAAAGAAAGAAGCAAAGCTGAGGAGACCCAAGCATCTTACAGAATCAATCCTATATTCTCATGTGACAGAAAGAAACATGCAACTAATTTCATTAATGAATCTCAGTAGAAGTGCTAATTAATTTGAGACCATCAACCAGTTATTCTTTGTTTACTTCGAGAAACGCCTATGGCACAGGGTCAACAACTTCAGGCAGGTTTCAGAAGAGGGAAAGGCAAATCCACTTTGGCTTGCTGAATTGCCCTTCGCTGCTGTTAAGCTGTGAACACATGAGAACTAGGAAAACATTACAACAAAGCACACACAAGCAAGTACTCACCAGCATTTTGGGCTCTGAAATTCACAAGTTTGCAGTTAATGACAAAACACATTGATGCGTAACATGAGAGATTCAATGCACTGAATACCATGGGAGGGCAGACACTAACCAGCAGGGCAAGCAGTAGCAGAAATACTAAGCAATAAATTACGAAAATTATGAAAGTTAGGTGGTCTGAAAAGTTCAGCAAAACAAGGCAACGATGATGCATTTTATTTATGTTTGAAGCAGAATGATACACTTACAACACAAAAACGCAGCAAAGAAAACCAAAAGCTTGGATTAACTTGCTCATGCCATTATCCATTCTCTGTCAGGTGCCTACCTGATTTCCCACTGCACTTTTGTTAACCTGACTGCTTCTTTGTTGGGCACTAAGGGAAGCAGAGGAAAAGAGTTACACTGAAGAAACTTGAACTAAGCGAGTTCTCAAGGAACAGAATCAGCAGCAACAGTTACTTTTGAATCCAGCAGAGAAAGCTAGAGTACCACAGCAAAAGAAACACAGCAAAATCATTACATATACGTGCATATTTCAACTGCATTACTACCTGCTTCTATTTGCCTGCTTAGAACAGAAGGGACGTGCACAGCAGAGTTCCTACTAATCATATCCTTTGTAACAACATCCTACTTGAACTGGTAAAGGTTACTAAAAGCACAGAGAAATTATGGCTCATGTGGGTAACTTTGGAAACATTAGCCTCTATAAATATTCAGAAGAGACAAAAAGCCATTTCTGTTATTTAGCACAGTACAACAAAATCCTCCCCTGCTGGAGGCTCCTTAATAGCTTTGTCTTGACAGTTTATTTTGGATATTATTCTAATATTTATATGCACTTTGAGGGTGCAAATATAACCAATGGATGAAGCCATCACAAAGCTGGTTCAAAGCTGAAATCGTACGAGAATAGAGCACATTTGAAATTAAACCACATTTAAAATATTTTACTCAAAGCTTGAATTGGGGTAATCCCAGTTCCTGAAACAAAACATAGTCCTGTCTCAAAACCAAACAAGTTGCCATTAATTCTAAAAGCATTTGCATTAAGTGCTGGTTTGTGTTAGGCCACAAAATTAAAATATTGCTGGAAAGAGGACGAAAATCATCCAGAGAGAAGGCTTTGGCTACTCAACCACCAGAGCAGCCACTGGCAACAGGAAGTTTTGTCTGGATGAGATTATACCATTTCACCAGGCATTGATTAACTGAAGAAAAAAACATCCATATATTAGATCAGCTACAAACACTGCTCTGAAAGAGAAAGGCAAAAAGATGTGCTTGGATCAGAGCCTACAGGCCAATCCTGCCACTGTTTTGTGCACAGCTGCTGCTCCAAAGAACTGCTGAAGCACCAAACTCAATGCCATCTGAATTCTGGATCTTGCCCTTCGGACCATACCCTTATCAAACCAGCAGTCCATATACTGCCCGTGAGAAAATCAACGAGGATATTTATTCCATATGCCTATTCACTGCATTTAAACTCTCAATCATCCTGATTCTATTGCCCAAATAACACTGCAAGTCCCTGGTGCATCATCTGAGTTGCATAACCTTTGGTGCATAAATTATGACTAAATAATGCGCACACAAAAAACACAGCACTAACCAATCAACGGTTCCAAAATACACCTGACATGGCTTTAGGAAACCTCATTGCCTTTTTTTTTTTTTTTAATAATGTTATCAGCTTAGGAAAGCTGATTAAACCTCCAACATCATATTAAGAACTAGCCCGGCAACTGGTCCTCTATTAACTGTTCTAAACACAAATTGCTCTTTTTGTAGATTGAAGCATAGATCTGTGCCTGAGTTACACTGACCGCAAACAAACCCAACCCCCAAATTTTACCACTTCTGCTAAATGAGACAAACATTGATATTCTAAGACTTCATAACAGTATAACTATGCAAATTTGTTCTAAATACTGGCATTCCTAAATCCCTTTCAAGACAATTCACATCTCACTGTACCTGCTTCAGGCCCTACAATGTTGCAAGGTTGGTTGAAATGTCTTGTGCACTCATTCTTATGACCAAGTGTCACAGGACTTACGTTATCAAAACACTGCAGGCACAAGAGACAAGGGAAGGAAACACCAGGAAATCTGGGGAATTCCTACTCCAGCATGTTCAGATGCTGGAAAAGCCCTTATGCTGCTGAAAAATTATTCATTTTCAGGTTCTAACAGAACTGACATAACAATAATATGCCTATAGTTTCAAACTATTTTTTCTCCTGTTTAATTCATAAATGAATATATTTTAAATTGTTCTTCGCTATCTAAAGTTTTTCTTTCAGCTGAACACAGGTCAACAAGAATATTTTACTTCCCATCTGTTCCAACCTACAGCAACCCTTGCTTAGAGTTACCAGTGAACTTAAGTGAAAAGTCACTTGTTATCTGCTTATACTCCGTGCACAGTGGCTGGGGATTTCTAGATCTCAACTCGCAAAAGAGGAAGCAGCTTTCCCAAGAAACTGAACTCAGGCATTGCAACACCTTGGAAAAGATACAGCAGTGAGGACCATGGACTGAACTACAAGCTGCAGCAGCATCCATGAGGGGAATATTTCCAGGGGGAAAACATAATTAAATAGTTTCAGATACACCTGACACTCCAAAATCCAATATTATAAAATACAGAAGGTTTCACCTTGACACAAGGAGAAGTCTTCTCACAGTGAGAAGAGGCAAGCACTGGAATAGGCTGCAGAAAGAGGTTGGAGAATCTCCAGTTTTGGGAGTTTTCCACATCTGATTGGACAAAACCCTGAGTAACCTGGTCTGACCTCAACATTGACCCTCATCTGAGCAGGAGGTTGGACTGCGTGGCTTCCCAAGGTCACAACACACTCCATGAATATACAAGGCGTGTTTTTAGCAGCCTTTTTCCTGTCAGAAAAGGATGAAGAGAAGTAAATAGCAGCAGGTTGTTATCTTGACCTCTAGAAGGCCACCTACCATTCCTACAACATCCTGTCATTTGTCAAGAGAACTGATAAAGATATCTAGGACCTGCAAACAATTCTAGAGAAAGTCGCTCAAAGCAAACACATAAATAGCACATGGCTTTGCCTTCTCCCTTCTCAAGCTTACTAAACTCCATGTTTTAAGCCCTCCAGGCATATGGCCAAAAAGATGGACCTTCCTTCAGAGTGCCAGCTAGAACAGGCCAGAGTAAAATACATACTGTGGTGCCAAACTCTGTTGCCAGCATCCCACATGGTCAAAACCTGCTGTGATTGCAAACACTGTTACAGCAAATATAACACGAACATGACTGAAGAAACATTTATTCTTCAAAGAGTGAAGACATCTTTAATGTTTTTACTAGTGTCAAAATGTTGGTATGAAGTCCCTGAGGCACAAATTGCTGGAAACTGAAGGAGAACATTCTGGAGAATATTCTCACAGCCTTTTCAATTAAGCGAGGAGAACGTCAAACCAGGCCCTGCAGGGTATTCTGCTACTATTATTCTCTACAGCCAAACAGCAGGCACACTTAGAATTCACTGACATCCATTATTCTGAGCAAAACTGTTTCACACAACATCACAGCTCCCAAAATATGCACTACCAACAACATGGAAAGACCACCAATACTATGCACTTCTGTGGTCCTGAAATGGATGTGCCAAGGTTGCTTCCTGAGATGTGTGTGATTCCAGACAAAGACGTGAGCTTCAGTGAAACATGGTTCCTGAAGTGGGTAAAGACTCCCCTACAAATGGTAAGGAGTTCAACACTGCCACACCTCAGGACTTACGTTCTGAATTTAGTTTAAAAGCAAACAAATGCCCAAACAAAAAAAGCAAACAAATAAAAAAAAACTGACAGTGTCTTTATAACAAAGTCTCTATATACTTACTTTGCAAAGCCTATGAAGTCTTCATGGTTGGTGTTGATATAAGAAACCTGGATATCTATCAGCAACAGCATCTATTAAGAGAGACGGGATAGCAAAAAACTATGGGTAAGGTACAAGATAAAGGAGAAGAGAAGGAAGAGAAAAAAACCTAGAACTTGTGAATTTTCTGCATTATTGAATATTGCTTTAACAATTGTTCAAGCCAAAAGCAATATTTTCTAAATTCCACCACTTCTGTTTCTGCGATTATTTAATAAGTTAGACTACAGAAGAACTATTCCTTCCTATTTTTTTTTCCTGACAGACCTAATTTTTCACTCTCTTGGGCCTTTTTCACTCCATTAAGATCAATCATACACAAGCAGACAGAGTTTATTAATTATAACAGATTCTAGCTCTACATTTTGCAAGTCAAGCAAAATCCTGTATGTAGCATTCCAGTCAAGCCAGCAAGCAACCTCAACTTTAAAACTAAAATTCAGGTACCTCCATTTTCTTTACATGCCACACAAAGAAGTGATAGGTCAGCAAAGCCTTGGCACATAAAATGAACAGCCAAGGTACCAAACAGTCATTCAGGTGTTCATGTCTGGATTTAAAAATGGGTTACCATGAAATAACAGAATGGTTTGTTTATTTATCATTTGTGAGTCCTTCAACAACCCAGAGACTGAATTTGACTCCACCTTGACATTGTAACTAGGAAAAAAAACCTGCTAAAATATTAGCAAACCCTCACTCCCACCCTTCAACAGCTCCTGTAACAAGAGCTTTCTGCCATCTTTTCAAATTTCCATGTATCAGCAAGGAGCAAAGAATGAACCCACTGCTACCAAATGGTAACACTTCATCTCTGCCAAGTGTACAGCATTACTTCTGTACAGCTCCTCAAATACAGCACCATTCCCAAATTCTTCACAATTTCCAGAAGATATCACACGCCTCAGAGTAAAAAGTAGCAGGGATTTGGGTCTCTTACCTCTGAAAATATCCTCACTAGTGCTTTGATATATTAATGATAACTGCTAGTAGCATAAGTAATGCTACAAATATGTGACAATAACTTATTTGGCCAATTCTTGGCATTTACAGAAAGCTGGTATTTTTTGCTTGGTTCTGGGAAATAATCAGGTATGTATATACAATAAAGAATGGGAAAATAAAACTCAATTATCTTAAGTAACTTGTATCTTGTCCCAAATTTTGAGATAACTGTTTTAACTAGAACTCCTTGCAAGTGTAAGCCTAGCAAATGAATTTAATTATTTTTAAGACTACATTTGCAGTACAGAATTAAGGAAAAGAAGCAGGATGTGCTGCGCAGCTCCCTAGTTTGTAAAGGGACAGGAGTCTAGAACAACTTAGGTCTGTCTAGCTCTTCTTCCCCCAATAATTCTGTTGTCACACTGCACTCTCCAGATAATAATTCCTGTTTCCACTTCCAGTAGGTTTTCGCACATGTAATCTAAGCTTTGCAGCTCCCTGGATTTGGAGTGCTTAGCTGATGAATGTTCTATACAAGCTTCTCTGAATTTTGGGGCATTTTTTCCCCCTTTTTTTTTTTGACCGTGAAGGAAAGCTTGTCTCTCCTCCACAAATCCCAGTACAATTAGTTGTGAGCATCGCTGTAATTAGAACATGGGATAGGTACATTAAAAACACCTGAAAACAAAGCAGAAAAAAACAGCTGGCTATTTCTGTGTGCAGTTGCTTAATCACTAATCAGTTTACCACAAACAGCTGGCACAGCTAAGATGGCACACTGGCACAGGAACAAGCCAATGCTACTTGAAGCCAGTACTTAACCTTCCTGTAACAATTTTAGTCTCCCCTGGCAAAGCTCAGTGGTAGAGAAAGAAGCAATTTTTCCCCCTCTCTGAAAGGTGCAGCCTGTTAAAAAAAAATATTTCACTGTCTTGATGCACTTTGTACATAAGAACTTTCTTCCCTTAGACATTTCTCCAAACCGTTACATCTCCTGTTTATTCTCACCTGATCCTTGGTCTTCTCCTCTCTTTCACGAATGTAGCCAGCAACAATTCTTTCTGTTTCTTCACACAACCTTGGATATGTTGCCAACTGAAACACAAAAATTAACATAAATTCACACCTGCAGAGTGGGTTTGGTGGAATACAAACAGGGAAGCCTCCAGATTTCGTCTTTGGGAAAAAGCAAATACTATGAATGCTTGGGCTAAAAAAGCTACCCACACTGCGATTGTTCAGAGAAACCGGAGAGACCTAAACCCTTGCATTGTTTCTGCTCTTTTGCTCCATGCAACATTAATGAAAAGACACTTTGGACATATGAAAACACAGCCTATCAGCCTTGGGGTTAAGGTTTCTCTCTTTTACTGTGCCTAATCCCAATGTGGCACTTTAAATAATTTCCAAGTTTCTTGTTCTTTAAAAGCGCCACCTTGTGGCAAAATCTTTACATGGCAAGGCTTAAAAATGAACCGCAAAATACAACGGTAAATTTTGCCAATACCGCCAGGAAAAGTATCTGCACAATTAATTCAAGTGACTTATCTTCCAAACTTCGACAAAAGCGAAAAAAAATCTGGAAACTCTGTTCAAAATATAGCAGTGAATCCGCTTCTCTATGATCTTTGCCTTTTCAGTTTTAAGAAATATCTCCTTGGCCTTCTCATTAGCACAAAAAGTTCTGCTTTATTTAGAAAAATACTGAGGATGTGACAGGATATTCCTGAACAGCTTCATCATACCTGTGCTCACATCCCACAACAGCTCCTGTACTTGCTGTTGTGGGGTACCCTGCACTGAGCTGGTGGGACAGACAGATGGACAGGTAAGACAGTGAAAGGAGCCTCTCAGTTAAGGCATGAAAACATGGTTTTAAAAAGGAAACTGAAGGCATCTCTTGACGCAAAAACACCTCCCATCATAAGATTCAAAACAAACAGATCAAAAAAATTAACTTTTCCATCATTACATTATTCTGAGAGTGTTGTAGGCATTGTGATTACTTGAGAGAGTCTCACTCAGTACATCAAGTCACTGAATCAGAAATCTCCTGTGATATCACAAAATACAAGACAGACTTTACATTACCTACCATACCATTACATTTCACTTACATTACCAGATCTATGTGCAAGTTACCTTTTTGGTGCACTTCTTGACAGTGTTGATTAACTCTTGCATCACCAGATCCACACTTTTTAAGCATGGTCCTTTCAGCTTAACTATCTGTTTTTTAACAATGGCTTCAAATGCCATATCTGGAGTAAACAAACCTGTTCTGTGGACATAAAAAAAAAAGTGAGACAGCAATAAAAACACTATGCAAGGAAGTTT
Organism: Formicarius rufipectus; assembly: GCA_013399695.1. NCBI lineage: Eukaryota > Metazoa > Chordata > Aves > Passeriformes > Formicariidae > Formicarius > Formicarius rufipectus. The sequence continues at coordinate 494,547 of VXAU01002558.1, read as the reverse complement.
TTTTACTGAATTGCTCAAATGTGCATTTTCCAAAAGCTGAGTCATAACAATCCCTACTCAAAGACACTTGTACAACACTAAACTTGCTCCTTTCTCAAAAGGAGTGTCATTCTGAGTAAGAATATACAAGTAGAAACATGCTCGGAAGATATACAAGTAGAAACTAATTCCAGATGTCTGCAAGAACTCCAAAGAGTATTGATACAATGCACTAAAGCCTTCTAAGCAGTGCACCAAACCTCAGGGATGAATGGCAGCTCCATCACTCCATGCACAATCACTTGCATAGCAAATCCATAAGAATCCTACAGCTGCACTTTCCACTCACACCAGGAAATGTGGTTCTGTTACTCAGAGTGCAATATGGAGAATTTCACAGTTGGTCACCACACAGTATACGAACCTCTGTAACAGATACCTCACACAGCCAGTTCTAAACAAATGGGCTTTACTTCTCCCTCAAATACTGCTCACCAAGGCCTACCTTGGCAGAAAAATTACATTAAAAAGTCAAACTATAAAAATATGCCCAAAACTATAAACTCACTACCATAAATCAAGACCTCTCCACCAATGAGGCAAGGAAAGCTGAAATACTGTACCACAACCACCAGTGTCAACCTTTTGAGAATTTACTTATCAAGGAATACAAGAAACATTTTCCAAAACACAAAGACCAACAAAGCTTGTAGGCAATGCTTTCCAAGGATATTACACATGTATAAGGTGACTGGCCTTGAAAACACGGGAGCACTTGCCTGATACCATGTATGTTCTTGATGGCATAACTTATTTCTCTCCGCAGTTCCTTCTCGTTGAATTCCATCTAGAGGAACAGCAGCATATGAGATGAGGGGAAGTTTTTAATAAAACAGAAAATATTACCTCTCCCAGTATAATCTGAAGACAAGCAATTTCAACTGTCAAAATAGTAACTTTTAATTACACCAAACACAGCATAAGTCTTTTAAAACATTTTAACACTAAGGCTACAGGCAGCAGTAAGGATTGTTGGAAATCACACACCCTTCCACAGATATACAAACAGCTGGAATGATTTTGGAGAGTTGACCGAATAAGCCAGGAACAGAATTTAAAAGGTGCTACTTTTTTTTTAAAGCCTGGTTTCTTGAAGTGGTGCAACTTCAGAGATTATGCTCTGTTTATTCACTCCTTCCCACTCTACTGTTTTTCAAACAAATGTAGGAGAGCACTTGTTCCAGTTATGAAGTTACAAAGCTTTTCTTTAAGTTTCTTGAAAATCAGATAGATAGAAGTTAGTGTTGTCACAAATGAAAGGGTCATTATCTAAGCCCAGCTATCACAAAATCAGAGAATGATTTGGGTTGAAAAGGCCCTACCCTGCTCCACCTCTCACTATGAAAGTATAGGACTGAAAGCTGCCTTCGGTTTAATGTACTGAATATAGGAAGTAAAACACACAGAAAATGGCTATTTTACATGACTATTTTTAATAGATACTCGCTAAGACACAAATTTACCAACTGGAGCTGTCTGCCTGCCCCATTTAACCAGAAGAAAGATGTCATTTGTGGTAAAACAATAGAAAAACACAGAAACTAGTATAAACTGGGACTAAAATTATATTCTAATTCATATACATTAAAATGCTTAGCATGTCTCAGTATCCAATCCTAGAAACGAAGCCAAATGTCTCAAGTATAACTTCATGTAATTTCTTCCACACCTAAGAGGATGTTCTTCCAATCAAACCTTTTCATGGCTATACTATTATCAGTATGAACATAAGAATACATAAATAAAAAACAAAGCACATCAGTAAAATGATTAAATACCTTCACTAGTTCAAAAGGAAAACGTTCATGGAAAATTCGGTTGATTTTGGCACCTCCTGAAAGTTCTAGTGTATCAACTTGATCTCCTGATCCTTCAATTCTTTTTTCAAAGTCCACTGAAAACTGTTGTACCATCCTGAATTTTGAAAGGAGGGGGCAGTGTGAGAAAAAACAAACAAAAAACCAAATGCAACCACTGAAGCTCGTCAAGTACTAACTCTTACCTCAGCAGTGCTGACTGCTAGTGCATGAGAAAACATTGACAAAAGTATCTTTTAACAACAACTGATTCAGCCAAGCTGCCAATCCATAAAATCCATACCTACACACATCCCTCTGCACCTCTTCTCTCTTACAGCACATAGTACAGTATATTATTTTCTTTCTTCATAAACATTGTGGATCAGGTTTTTTTAAGCACTGTTTATTAAACCTTAAAGTCAGCTACAAATACTGAAGGGTACCAGGCTACATTCACATTTTATCATTGATCACAAAAACTTAGGTCATGCTATTATTTATTATATAGATGTTTACTTATCTTTTTAAGAAGAACAAGCAATAACAGCCTTTTCAGTAGGACAAGAAAATAAGGGTTGTGACACATGAAAGAGAAGAGCTAGGCACATTTTACAGCTCTCTTTTCCCCTTTGCATGCTTCCTCTTCTAAGAGGTATATTTTAATTGCATACAAACACGAAAAAGGAAAAAGGAAAAAGGAAAAAGGAAAAAGGAAAAAGGAAAAAGGAAAAAGGAAAAAGGAAAAAGGAAAAAGGAAAAAGGAAAAAGGAAAAAGGAAAAAAAGGAAAAAAAGGAAAAAAAGGAAAAAAAGGAAAAAAAGGAAAAAAAGGAAGAAGTGGCAGATCAGTATCAAGTATCCCTGGAAACAGACCAAGTGAGGAAGCAGCACAAAGTAAAGCAGCAGGTGTTCAATCAAACTTCAGCACTGGCCTCTCATACTGCTAAATCCACAATCAAGAAATGGTTCTGATTCCACTTCCACTTGATTCAAAGTCAAAGGAACAGTTATCCCCTGTTCCAACCCTTCACAATAGTGTTATCAAAGTTGCATCTGTCTGACTTACATTGTGGATGAGACCCAAGTCAGACAGTGACTTCAGCAGAAAAAAAGCTTTCCAGTTTGGGACTTAATAGTTTCCAAGAATTTGCCTAGGTGCACAGCACATGAAGGACTACCATCTACAATGAATTTTGATCTTGCCATCTTCTGGTTCCTTTGGAAAGCCAAGTTTTTATATGAGAAGAAGAAGCATTCCCTATTCCCCTTCCAGCCTCCTCATCTTACAGACTACTAACACAATGTATTTCCCTTCCCTGAGGTCATCTTTTTGGCAGATAGAAGACTATGTCCATATAGTGAGAAGCAGTTTCTTACCTTTGATCATCTCTGATGCCCATCTTTATACCTTTTCTTTGTTCTGCTCTCTTTTCTAGGATTACTAAAATTAATTTAGGGCAAACTGGTGAAATTGCAGAGTATATAAACTGTTTAGGAACATCAAACACAGAATTCTTTCTAATTTTCATACAGAATCTTAACAATATCCTAGTCTGTAGATTTAAACCCATTAGAAAGAAGAAAAGAGCAATAAAACAAACCTATACAAAGTGGGAAAGCAGACAAAAGACACTCACTGCAACAGTGCTTTTGTTTTTCTAGTTGGATCTTCTGGTCTGAAGTTTTTGTAGACCTCTACTTCGTGTTCTATAGAAAGCAGCTGGCTCTGGAGTTTGCTTCTGAAGGCTGGCAGAGTATCCCGAATATGATTGGTGAGTTGCTAAAAATCAAATAAAAGTCCTTTAGGCTGTTAATAAAGATGAAAGGCAGAGCACAACCATTTCCTTTTGACTGCCAAGCTTATCAGCCATGACCAGTGCAGTTCCTTTTGATCTTTGAAGCAGTGGAGGCTGTTAAAGAACAATACAGCATTCCTTGTGCAAACACATCGTAAGGAGGCTCAAAAAATTCCTTTGTTGTCTCACTCAGCCTTGTTACTACATACCTGTCTAGTTACACACAAAAAGTTAAATGTTACATGTGTCATTTGAAATGATCTCTCATCACTCAGTGCTGATGCCACCACTCCCATTTTGCTGGTTTTCCTGAAGGTGATTCCCAATTCCCTACATACTTGTTCAGCACGACTCCTCTACAGCCACAAGGCAATGTGGGACAAGAAAGAGATTCGGAGGATCCACATCCCATTGATGGACTTCACTCCAGAGACACACTAAAGGACAGACACCAGAAGAGGTTCTTGGTGCTTTCCCATGTGATTTTTGCTTCATTGTGCAAAATAAAGGGAAGAGATCTTGCCCTCATAATAACCATGATACAACTTCACCTTTTTTAAACACCTGATTTTTGGCTGAAAAAGGTTCTACACTCAATGCTTTCAGCTTTCATTTCTGAAGATATACATAAAATAGCAGGAAATAAATTGAAGGAGAATAAAAAACAATCAACCAGATCTCTGTTTAACTCACTTCATTTCTTTTTGCATATATATGTTTTAATGTGTTTGGACAGCAATATCAATATCTTACCCATGCCATAAATTTCTCATGCATTGCATGATTCTTTGATTAAAGCCAAACTGGACTTCTTGCACTAGCCTCAAACCCCTTTCCCAACCCAAATCAGACAAGCTATAAATTCAAAATGTCATATAGCAAAATACATAAACTCAAATTTAAACTTGTTCAGCAGACTAGAATCAGGCACAAAGCCAAAAGCTAGTAGTTTCCCTGGAGCACCACCTTGTGGATACAGAGAAACTGAAACATTACCTGAAACCACAAACACTTAATAGGTCCCAATATCTTAAGGACAAAACTTATGCAGATTTTCTCCTATCTAACATTCTACACGCAGCAGAAGCAACAGAAGGTCAACAGTTCCTAGTGAAGTAGGTAAATTTACAAAACAGCTCACAACAAAATTTAATAATACATACAGCAATGAAAGTCAGGACAGATAAAACAGTCCTAAGGTATATGCAGCTTGTGCTTCAGCCTCAAAACTAAGACACATGGGTTAAACTTTCAGTATATAAAAAGAGGCAAAACATTCTAAACACAGACAAAATTGCAGGATACAAGCAAGTTCTTACATCCTGATGAAGACTTGGGCTATTAAAAGATCAGAGCACCCTCAGATAGGCTTCACTCGATCTTGTTCTCTTTGAATATGCCGAGATGTATCCTTGTTAGGGTCACATGCTCTTCAAGCTAAAAAACAGCTCTATCAAAAGAGCAATACCAGAGACCCAACATGGTGAAGAGAACTATATACTCCTCCAAACCTGCTGCAGGCAATGTCTTCATTAGGACAGTAAGCGTTGGGTTTCTTCTCCAGGTAACTGGGAAATAGCTCTATTTCCAGCAGAAGGAAGCTGGGATCTGACACAGTTTGGTGTGAACTTATAAACCAGAGGTTTTGGAAAAAACAACAGTAGTGAGAACAAAGTGTTCTGATTACTGTATTTGTCATTTATATAATTAGTACACTGTTTCTAGTAAAAACAATACAGTGTACATTTTGAGGTGAAAGTAAGACATACAGTGCACCCTCAGCATACATGAATTCTAAAAGTGTCTTCTTTTCCCCTCCCACTAATTTCTAAATTGGGGTTCTAAAAATCTTGTTAAATTAGAAGTAATGTGATAATTAAGGAATAGAATGGTATACTTTCAGGAAGAGAGACAAATCTTATTTCTGATGTTCATATTCAGCATTCAGGAACAGGGAAGTGTAGAACAGTCAGTAAGTCAGACACTACATCTCATTGCAAGCTTTTGTATGGTACATGCAACATACAGCTTTGCTTTTACCTTATGCAAATTAAAAGCATTAAAAGCAGGAAAGAATAAGTGAGGTCCAGTAACCAACACATATTTTAATGTAGTTTTCATATTGATCCTATAGTTATAAAGCTGCCTTTAACCACAAAGGCTTCAGGTTTTACCTGGTTTAGAACTTTCTGGAGATATGGTGTTCCCATCCGATCTGCCATGTGCCTGTAGGATGGGTGGGAAAGAAAGAATTTCCTTTCTGCTAGAAGAGCTGCCTTTATGTCCTTCTTTCCATCAATGTCCTTCTGGCTTCTGTTTACAACACCAATATAGCCTAAAGCAACACAAAGTCAATGGGTAAATCAATGCAGCTATTGGTTGAACTGCTGAAATTATCTTAAATACAACTAAACTGACTTGGTTCAAACAAAACTTTCCAATTTATGCATTTCAGATATTATTTACAAGTACTCTAGTGACCTTAATGCTGTTTAAATTTTTCACTCTGTTTAGGTATAAAAGATCAATTCCTTTTAAATTACTAGTTCAAAAAGAGAAATATCTGAAACTCCAGAGAGCTCCACAGAAACCACTTCAAAAATAAACAAAAAATCCAAAACAAAATCAAAACACACCTACAGGTCTACACAGATAAATGATATTAAGAAAGTACAGAAAAAAATTATTCTCATTTGTTGGATTGACATGCTCTATAGGAAGAGATGATAATTTCATCAATAAATTATAACTAGAATCAAAATTCTTGATATTACCAGCATGAGCAACTGTGGCAGTAGCTGCCAGAACAATCACACAGAAAATTTTGGAAGGTATCATAACTTGGTTTATAGTGAGATTACCAAAGCTGTGGTGCTTGTTTCTGTCATACACAAAATAAAAAAAGATTATTTTGTTACAAACAACAGCAACGCTGGTAGAGAAGAAAACAATTGTCTAAAAACTCGTGTTGATATTTCTTGCTTCCTCTGGAATACGCAGTGTATTTTCCAGGACCAGAAAAAAGCTTACTTTATTTACAGCATACTTTTAACACAGCCATCATTTATGTTTGCTGGATAATTATAAAAGCAAGGAACTTATCAAGTCCAGCATAACCTTTGATTCATCTCCAGGACTCCCAAATACCACCCTTGACCAAACCACTTGCTGGATTGCAAAGAACACAGGCAACTGAACATTCTCACCTCTACGAAGAGGAAGTAGTTTGTTTTCTAGAACTTCCCTTGCATCTGTTCCTTCATCCATCAGATCCAATTTTGTGATCACACCAATGGTCCTAAGGCCTGACCGGGGTGGAGGCAGGAGGAAAAAGTTATTGAAGAATCATTTAGATTCAGGAAGAACAATTACATCTTACAATTATATAATAACAGTTACGTGACTTTCTCAAAGCTTGCATCACACATTACCAGCTACAACTCAAGTTATGGTCAGGAAACAAAGGGAGCATAATTGCTGAAACCTGTTCCCCAAATCTCTGTACTAAGGCTCAGCATCCCTACAATATGATTGCATAAAATTTTTGACTTAAGTATCTAGAAATCCCATCAGCACCATGGCCCATTTTGCCTGGTACTACAAAATACCCTCGACAGGCACTGCTGCACTTGCTTATAAGAGATACCAACAAAACTTTTCAAATACATTTGCAGCAACATCAACTGAACAATACTAAGCTAGCAAACAGTTACTGCAATGTTGAAGACAGAATGAAGACAGGCACGAGAATGTATACATATACATCTACATTACATACTACTGATTCGAAAATTTCACATAAGAGTTGGTCTATTACTTCCAATTATGTTCTCCCACTGAGAACACAAAGCGGCAATGGATCATGCTTACCCTGAGGGTCCACTTCCTTTGCCAGCTTCAGGGCATCTGAATTGGCCAGATCAGTGTTTGCTGGAGTCACAGCCAGGATCAGACAGTTCTCCCGAGAGATGAACTGCATTATCATGTCTCTGATCTGTTGCTCAATATCTGGAGGCTGATCCCCTACTGGCACTTTAGTGATTCCCGGTAAATCAATAAGGGTCAGGCTTAAGACTACATGGAAAACACAGGATCACAGAACTGCTTAGTACACCAGACATGTCAAAGAGGTCTACACATCTATGGCTGCAGACAAATTTCAGTCACATAAAAGACCATTATGACCTTTACAGGCATGTAAATACTGTCAACAGTTCAAATAAAATTTCTTCCAAGCTGAAAAGTACCTTTGTTTCGCTGTTGGCCTCCCATTTCTGAATTTATTAGTGCTATTTAATATTTTAAACATTACAACCTGTATAAGTATCATTTGATACCAAATATCCTTCAGGGCTCTTATGCAAATGAACACGGCCTTTCTGAGCTTTGTCCTACAACAGGAACACAGAAAACAATCCATTCCCACTGCATCTTTCAAATCAACCCAAAACCTGTTTGGTTTTCAGAGTATTTTTAAAAAATACATTCTTTCTCTGAACATATTTTGAACAGTGTCTCCAGTTAAGAAATTCCAAAAAAAAGTCAATAGCTAGCCTAACTTTAATTGCAAAATTGTTAAGGAGTTTGGGAGTATATAGTTGTTTTGAGGGTTTGGGGGTATTTTTTACTCTAACTTCTTCAGAAAAATACTAAATACGAAAAAGTTAATCCATGAAGAAAATCTTGTTTGCTCTGGCATGATTTCCCCACTATGCAACTAGAAGCATCCCCAGCTTGTTCAGCCAGTACTGGAGCAACAGAAAAATGAGAAAAATGCAATTCCTAGAAAGGAAGCACGAGAAGTGTATTTTGGGTCTGCTTACAGACAACAATTTCTGAACTAAAAGATTGAGTCTAATAAAGCAAAGTAAGAGCAATAAGCAGGAAATCTTCACTTTCTTGTGGAGTCAGCACATTCAAGCAACAAGCTTTGGGGCAAGGGATTTAGTTCAGCCCCTTTCCAGTTAGAAAAATAAAGTGCTTCAGCCAAACACACTATTCTTCTCCTGTATCGAAGACAGACTCAATGGGAAACATTTTTCCTAGACTGCCTTCATTAAATTGGGCAGATGGTAACCAGAGGAACTAACTATGATCCATACTGGGGTCCTAAAACAGAAAGCAGCTTCAAACGCCATTATTGTCTGAACATGTTTTACTGACAGGCAACAATAAACTTCCAATAAGGCAAGGAGTTGCCATGACTTCCTAGATCACTGATCGCAGAATCCCTCTGGGGAGTGGCAAAAAGAAGTTCTGACATTAAGTCTCCCACCTTCTATAATCTGTCTTTACTAATGAGCTAATCATGAATGTACTGGGGGAGATATTGCTTCCAGCCTGAGGTAGGGTGAGAATATTTTTAAATAAAGATAACACTGAATGGGGCAGAGAATCTGTGTTCTGCCCACCTCTCATGGCAACAGCTCTCCAGTACATTGTGGTTTCTTAAAACAAGGGAATTTCAGGCACATATACACTTATGGTGCAACACGGTTTCACGTTTTTTATCCCAGAAGATCAAGCAATAAGAACAAATTCAAAAGGCAATGGCTAGACAGACAGAGCTACATAATACATTACATGATAGAAGTTTAAAGTAGAATGATTTTACCTACCATGTGGAGAATATATTCTTAAATTAATAGGAACTGAGGAAATCCCTTTGTTTATTCCTGTTACTCTATCTGTTTCTACCTCGATTTCCTGACGAACTTCATCAAAGTCAGTAAATTTCTTCCCTTTGCAGTGTAGGAACTCAGCATACTCTGTGAAAAATATCAATAACAACTCTGTATTTCACAAGCTTATGTAATTGGACACCACTGTCAAGGTCCTAGTGTTCTTCAGATGTGAGTGCACAGAAGCACGTCACCATGGCTGTCAGGAAAGCACCATGATGACTGCACATATGAAAACCAACCTGCAACAAGAAAGACTTAGTTAAAAAGTCAAGTTGATTGGATATGATTTACTTGCTCTTATCTTTAGTTCATCATCTTCTGGCACAATGTGAAAGATTCAATTAGATGTCATTTACAGTAATAGAATAAGGAACAGATTGTGAATTAGATTTTGAGTTTTCATCTGATTACACCTGCCTGCAATATATCATTAAATTGAAAAGCAATTCAAGTTCTTATCATGAAAGATTACGAGCATTTGTTTCAAAAACTAACAGACCCATGTCATGCACAAATTTGGCAAAGGAATTCTGTACATTTTTATAAATTCATAACAAAAATAATATCAACACAATTCCTCATTTCCTAAACATTTCCAATTGTCTAAATCCAAATCATGCTTACAAGTTTCTAAGTGTTTACAGAAATAGCTGTGATTTTGCCGAAGTGAAAGAACACAATTAATTCCAAAGTCTTTGTTATCATACAACTTGTCCTTTGTCACTTAAAGGGGCATTGACAAGGAATCAGGGATAGATACAACCTAATTTGTTAGACCCAAACTTGACACTAGGACCCTATTTTGACTTCTGAATCCAAATACTAATTATTGCAACCTTTCAGTTGCCTGCTTAACCAAAAGCACATCCCAGGATTTTAAAACTGGAGTTTCTTCCTTTGATACAGAACACAGAAGTTTATGTCACACAGCAAGGCTGCAATGAGAAACAATGACACAGGTGGTGATCACAGGTACAGCTCACATCCTGTCCCCATGGGGTCTAAGCAGTAGGACTGGAGAAAGGCTGAAGAGCCATAGATGTTCCAGTCCATGTCATCCTGCAGTCAAGGCTTGACCTCGAAATTCCATTTACATGTTTCTTTCCTAGAAAATGTTTCTTGGTAACAAGCCTTCAAACACCAGGGCAAAGACCTTGCTTGGTACTCAGAGAAAGAACAGCACTCAGGAGACCCAATCTGAGAACAGAGATTAACAGAAGACAGAGAGGAGGAGAAAACACTAAATAATGACCTTTCTGTGCTACAATACCATAATCCCTCCAGATTCAAAGTGTGAGGAACTGGGAAACTTACCTTCATTAAGACAAAAATGCACCACTTATTTTAAAAATAAGAGAGCACCTAACAAAAAACCCCTCCACCTCACTTGTGACAATTTAAAAATTTCAGAGTATCTTATATTCTTCTTTTAGCTCCAGCAGCAAAATGACAATGAATGAAGGGTTTCTTTAATTGTCAACTGTTCATTAAACAAGCCAAGGAATATTCAAATATTTCAAAATGAAAAATAATATGGTGCACAAAATAAAAGAGCTCTGTTGCTCTGGCACATTTGAGAATATACATTTGTAAAATTTGTCATCTAAAGTCAGAAAATAGCTACTTCATGAAAAAAAGAGCTGACATATTTTGTCCCAGTTCTTCATGCACTGTTCCTGGCATAAAACAGAATGTCTTCTTCTTAGTTTTTTTTTTTTTTCCCTGTGCTTCATGAGATTTTCTCAGAAAAAATATTTCTAAATTCAGTAATTAATACTTGGTGCCTAGCTGGAATCAGTTGACTGACTCAGTTGACAGCCAAGGAAGCTTTTCTCTTTGTTTCACTTTGCTCTCAGTAACAGAAAGAGTCGCTGTCTGAAATGGCTTCAGGGTAATCCAAATAAAAATGTTTGTTACTTTTCAGCTGTGTTAACATTTATCAGTAACTCATGCCTCCCAGTGACATCTGCAGTCCCTCTGGAGCTGCAGGAATAAACTTCCCAGGGGTTCATAACCTGTGGTGCCACACAGAGCCCATGGAATAAAAATTCAAATGGACAAGTAGTGCTTTGTTCTGCTTCTTTCAGCCCCCAGCCTGCCCTTGGCAATGATGCCTTTAGCCAGACTGGATAAGCACATGCTTTAATGTAATCTTCAGTTGCCAGCCTTCATACATAGAAGAATACCAGGAAAGCATTTTATTTACATTTCTGTGGGAATGGACACAAGCCAGACAAGAAAAAAAATTATCATATCTGATGTCCAGCTTTCAGACATGCATTTTTTGTTTAAAAATGAACCTACATTAAGAGATGGAACAATTAGATACAAAACTAAAACAGTCTCTGCATATAAAATGCTTTTTCCCTACCCCAGACTCATTAAAAGCACCCTGGATAATGCAGAATGAAAATGTTACCACTGCATAGTTCCTTGAGTGCATCCACAAGTGATTACTTATCTCTTTGAATTTTATTAAATTAGACAAATTATACAAAGGAATGTTATGGGATAGTATCTTTATTAATGTTCCTAATTTTTCCAGTCAGTTATATCTCCCTATGCTTTTATGATTTAATTTTATGATTCTATACTGTCATTAACAATAAACAGTCATTGCTGTTCTCAAACTGCTGAAATTACATAAACACTGAGACATTTCATAGATTTGTCTCTAAGCCAAAGAGAATTGAGTGACAAGACATGGATCAGCCCTCAGAAATACATAAGAGATGTTTTGGAAAACATCCCTGATCCAAATCAGACTGAGCCGAAGACCCTACAGAACTCAAAGACTTGGCCCTGTATACAATAACCTGTTACTAGAGGTCAGGAGTTCAGCAGGATCCGACCAGAACTCAGAACTCCTCCCAGCCTGATTTCAAGCAGGGTTGCTTCTAGTTGGTAGCAGTACCCAGTCTAGAACACTTGACAGAGTTTGTGAGTTTTCCAAAAGGGTGGCTCATTAAATTGTATGCCTCTAGCAAACATTTTAGACACATACCTGCTATTACTGCATCTTCTATCTGCGACACCCTTACGGAGACGTCACCCACACAACCACAGCCTTAACTTCAACAAAGCACCTCAACAAATACTCAGAATACTTTTCAAAGGCTATTTCAAGGCAGTATTTTAAAAACAGGCAAATAAACACCATCAGCAAAAGTACATCACCTCTTCTTTGATGATGGACCAGCTTTTTCTGAACAAAGTAAATGCAGTTAAGTGAATCTGGACCATAGCAAATCATTCAACGGTGCTTCATTGAAAAGAGAGGCAGTATCAAAAGCCCTTGTTGTCTTAATCTATAATCCCTCTTCTATTTCACCATTTCTGTAGCTTTGTTAATAAGCTAAAGGCAAAATACTCATATCAAGGTATTCCCCTGCTAACCTTCAAGCAGAAAGGCTACAAGAAATAGAAGTACCCCGGTATCTCCTGAAGGCAAAACAGAAAATCTTCTAAATCCAGAGGATTGCAAGAATATCACAGCACAAGACAAAAACATTGAAACTAGTGTAGAACTGATGAAAGTAACTGGCATAAAACACCAGGACGGGTTCTTAGGAACAATGAAATGGTTAATTCTATGGGTAGACACTCATACCAGAGGAGGAAAGCTCTTCTTTTGGATCCAATAATCACTCACATTCTTGAAAGTTTGTAAAGCAAATGTATCTCTGTTCCTTCAACCTTCTGCTACAGATCATGCTTTCTGAACTTCGATCACCCACATAGCCACCCTCCAGAAAACTTTCCTAAAGCTACAGAGGCAGAGCTCTCACCAGAGCTCTCTCTGTCCCAGCACTGAGAAAAAGTAGAACTGTTACTCATAAGACTGCATTTCTGTGATGCATCTTGGACAATATTTACTTCCGTATTTTACAACAACACATCAGCGAGTTATGTTCTGTTACAGATTTACCATGAGCACAAGGTCCTTCTCCGGAAACTGACTCGTGAAATACCAGCCTTTCAGTACAGAAACAGCCTTATCCCAACAGAATTTCTTCCTACTCTGGGGGCATTGCTCTTATTTTGCAAGCAATCTGAATTCCAATTCTGTCTTCAAGTATCTTTTATATTCTCATTTGTATTTGCCAAACACAAACTTAATAAACATACTCTATCATCCTACCAGTAATACAAAATACTGAACATGATCTGGAGGGACACCCCTTCCACTCTGTAAACAACTGTGCATCCATCTTACAGGAATCCTTTCTAAACCGTGTTTGCCAAGACTGCTTATAATACTTTTTTAAAACCACTTACTGTACCCAAGATAAAACACCCACTACAGCTTAACTAACAAGCTTGACATCCTGTAATAAAAAAAAAATATACTGAACTGATAAGGCAGGGTTATCTCCCTTGATGAGTTTGTGTTGGCTCCTATTCATCACAAATACCTTTCAGATTGTTAATCACAGATTTCTTTTTCCTGAAAGTGAATTCTGACTGATTCTACTATCACTTTTTTATATATATCTTTTTGAAGACAGACAGATACAGAACCATTTTCCATTCTTTCAATGGGGGGATTCCATATTTCTTGATGTCACTGAGCAACAATCTAGGATCAAGGAAACAAAAGCTTCCAGATAAAACCACCTGTAAAACAAGTATTTGTAGGTACAATTAATTTGTCTCAACATGAGCTGAAGTCTCTTTGAGGGTGCTGATGAGAGAAACTGGCCGAGCCGTCAAAGTCACGCTGCCAGACCTGCACAGCCCCTGCTGATCACCCCTGATTACCAGAACAGGCAGCAGCAGCAGCCAGGGAGACTGGCAGGTGCAAAGGAACATTTGCAGTCCCTACAACCTTACACTATTCTGGAACTTAGGTTCCAGACCAGTAGTGTTACCCCTCTTCCAGGATATCAGCCCTGTGTGGGTGATGAGCCTTCTGTTGGCTAAGGGGTCACCAGTCACTACCCTCTTCTCCCCATGGTGGTGTCACGTTTTAGCCTCTGGGGTACACACCTCAATAATTTCACTGGTCTCTACAGAATCCCCGCTTATCATCTGAACAAGGAGCTGCCAGAGAGTGGCATTCAGAACATGGCAGCCACTGGCTTCATTTCCTCCCTGCAAAGTGCCAAGCCTTCCCTACTATAGGCACTGTAGCATTTTTTTACGTTTTGTCTTTTAGGACCTCCACATGCCGTCCTGCTGATGAAGTCCCTAAGATCATTTGTGTTAGAAATAACCAATCTAAATTCTTTTTGTAGTTTTTGTATTCTGTTAGAGAACTGCTTTTGCCACCAGATGGCAACAGAAGATGGCTGCACTTTAAAAGTAGTCTTGCAACAACTGAGATTTGGAGTAAAACTTAACAACTTCAACAAAAGAGAGCATATCTGCAAGACTTCAGAAAAAATCAGGATGTTTTTGAACCTTATGCTTTACTTTCCACTTAGTATTCTAACTCAGAGTACTGAAACAAATGTGGGTATTGCATATATGACTCATTCATCTAAAACTGTCTACCTCAATAATGATTTTCAAAACCTGTTAATCTGCTGAAGCAAGAAGAAGGTTCGAAATTCCTCCACAAACGGTTATCAAAATGAAGAAAATTACTGTCCTAAGGCCAAGATAGTTAACACATAAATAACAAATATCAGGATTTACATAGGAGGAAATATACTTTTAACAAACAGAAAACCTACAACAAAGGCTTCACCCAAAACCCAAGAGCATATTTTGTTGCCGCTGCTGCTTAACAAACATACTACCGAGTCTCAAGAAATGTAGTCATTATTTCACCTGCACGTGCAGGAGAAAGCACAGCAAAAGGAAGAACAGATAGTTTAAGGTTATACAGAATGTGTGGCAACAGGAAAAAAAAAAAAAATTAAAAAAACCTCCACATCGCTGAAGATTTTCTCAGGCACTTCAAGCCATTACCTTCTCAAAGACTACTCAAGCAGCACGATTTAAAGGCATCTATTAGCTCTTACCAAAAGGTATTCAATCTTACTGATGTATTAAAGAATTACCAAACTAGGAAGTTTTGGATAAAGTTGTGGGGAAAAAAAAAAATCTTAGAACATTTAACGAATAGGTTTTAACATAAAAATTAAGGAATATCAACTCAAAGGAAGAAAAACCCAGCAGCTCACAAGCCTTGCCTTTAAAATTTATGATAGAACTGCCCAAACTTGCAGAGAGAAGATTACTGAGTTGAAATGGAACTAACATACCTTATGCAGAACCCAGTTACGTTGCTCCTAGACAACTGAACACTAATATAGCCTTAAAATTTCATCCCCAGTCAGCTGTATGCCAACACATGCATCTTCAAGATATACAGAGAAAAAAAAAACAAAAACAAACAAAACCCCCCCAAACAAACAAACAAACAAAAAAACACAAAACAAAAAAAACACCAACAACAAAAAAAATCTAAAAGCCCAACTACAGGATTACATAATGCATTCCTGCTCCTGAAAAGCTATCATAAGCAAGAAAGTGAGAGACCAGCACACTACACTCACTGGGAACTGCTGAAATACCACAACACTGCAACACTTAAAACAAATGCTGTGTTGGTGAGAAAGCACGAGTTCCCCAGATCTCACACAGCAGCAAATACTGAAAGAACCAGACTGTCTTTTACCTGAACTTAGACACCAGACTTTCACAAAATAAACTGCCCTCACATCCAACTTTTCAACCAGGAAAAGAGGAGGTGGAGTTCCTCCTATGAGCATCCTCTGAATGGCTAATTTATAACAGCTTCTTGCCCACCTTCTAAAACCTCAAGCTGGCCACCATCAGACGGGCTCCCAGCTAAGAGCCCCCTGCCCACACCTGTGCCTTCTAAAATTCACTCAGTTGTAACTTCCCAGGTGAGACTATTTTCTCCAAACTCATTCTCTAACCTGAGCTCCTTCAAAGGCTGGCAACAACACAGAGAAAGCCAGTCTTGCAGAGGACTGTAAATTCTTTTTAACATCCTTATTTTGACTTATTTGATGCTACTAAGTATTTCTCCCATGATCAAACTCAGAGAAAAATACTGAAAACTAATAAAGACTGACTTGTCATTTGCAATACTTAATTAAAAGCTTTGTATTTGCATCCAGTATTTCAACAGAGTACAGTATTTGCATGGATGTGGAGTGAAAATTACATAAAGCCATTTAGGAATTGTACTGTTACCACCAAAATATGTTAATGACTAAAACAGGGGAAAAGGTCACTATAAAACATCTTTGTATTAACTACATAGAATTTTTTTTAAAGAAGTAAACAAAATTTAAAACAAACAAACAGAAAAAAAAACCACACATCTCTCATGAGATACATTTCTTAGTATTGAATTGTTTCATGTTACCCCTTGCTCTTTACCCAGATATGTCAGATCTTTGGGAGCCCCCGGTAATTCCTCACAATAGATTCCTGATGCACCTTCTCATGACATCTCCATCGCTAATAATGGATGGCCAAAGTTCCCTCTTGGCTGTGCACAAATTTCTCCACTGCCAATCTAAATCCTTTACTGCAGTGACTCAAAGCAGAATGAAGCCTTAGCCTCCTCACATTTCAAATGATTCTCAGACAATTCCAAAACGTTGCTAAAGTATCTTGTAGTCATCTCTGAATGTCTATATAGAGAAAGCGACCCCTCTGCCCCCTTCCTTCCAAGGAATGCTGTAAGATTAAGAATAATTACTTTTAAGGAAGCCAAGAAAGATCCCTGTATCAGGAATAAACTGAGCCTACTACAGAACCAAGAACTGATACAGCCCTCTAATTATTCTGCAACATTTTAGATAATTATGGACTTGATAGAAATCAGTCCAGCATCAGCTTCCTGTAAAAGAACACTGTGCTTCTCTAAGCAGTTTTCTTTATTTTCTTTTCTTAAAATTAGTTCACAAAGATAAAGGTGACTTAAAAGATAAACTTATTTGGAATTTCACCACCAAAAATAACAAACAGTGGAACAAAGTTTAAAGAAAGTAACAAAATAACTAAAGCTTGCATTTTAAAGGTCTTGGCATCTAATCCCAAACAAGAAATACACAGCATTTCCCTAAGGGAGAAATGTGTTTTGACATCCAGGAAACACAAAATTAGGCTGAAGCTTAGTTCTCCAGAATTTTTAAAGCTTTTGTTGTGTTACTTAAGTTATAATGAAGAATTAATTTTCAGTAGAAAATTAATTTTCAGCAAAACCTAGAGGCGCACCTAAAGCAGAAATACTTCGAACATACTAATGGGGAAAATACAGAAAGAAATAAGCCCTTTCAGTGTTCCCTTAACCAAGGGACAATCATGATTTTACAGAATAGGGCAACATGGACCAGTTTAGGACAGATGTCAATGAATAAGTATTTAGCCATCAGAGAACAGAGTATAAGGTTTTACTTACTAACTCATCTGTCCCCAGAATTGAGTAATTTTGTTAGGAATGCCAGCACAGAGCTCAATGGTTTTCTTTCTTCTGCTCTTACATGGTGTTAGGAAAGTAAGACTGAGATTCTCCATAGCTGGGCCTTATTCATGCATTTATTTCTGCATGCTTGGTCAGAGATCAAAAGCCAGATATGCAGAAATGGCAAGTGTTCTTATCTCCAACTAAAACTTCATATGTAATATTTAATATACATAAAATACTATATGCATATTACACACTTGAAAATGCTCGAGTTTCTAAGCTAGGCATATAGAAGTACTGAATTCCACTTTTTTTTCCTTTCTCTTCTAGGGTAAAAATACTACAGGAAATCTCACAGAGGCACTGAAAGTACGAACATGTTTTAAAAGCAATACTTCAGAAAAAAGCCTGAAGCCTAGGCAGACTGCAATCTATCTTCCCGCTGAACCATGCAAAGACATTTGAGGGGAAAAAAATACTCACAAAAACGTAATTACACCTTGCATATAAGGGCAGAATAAAGTTTCACAAGCAGCTTCATTTTGGCTCTTCCCGAGTTTCATCATGGTCCATAATTTAAAGAGCACTTTTTGTTTTCTAAATGCTATTTTGGATATTATTTAATTTCTTTTTACTATTTTAAATAGAAGTCAATAGTAAACCAGTAATTTTTGTTGCTTACATTGGTTTAGAAGCAACTACAACAAAAATTTGGAATGATGGAAAACCTCAGCTGTTTTTACATATCCCGGGGAACTGAGCTACACCACAGCAGATCAAGTGCCCCCCTGGAAGAGGACAGTGTCACGAATTCTGATGAAAGATCTCAATAGTCACACAGTTTACCAGTACACACAAAATTTATATTTTTGACCACACAAATACACAGAAGCCTTGTTTTCCCCCAATATACCTTCTGCTCTACTTAGTGCAGTGAGCCCAACCAAAATAGACAAGTTACTAAAACAAGCTGTATGGAATCAAATCTGTATGCACTGGAGCAAGAGTTAAAGGTAGAAGTGCAGCAATATTGTGTGTTAACTAATACAAATGCAAAGCTCATCCAGAAATGAATAAATCAAAGCTAATTTCTAAAGCATATTGTATGTAATGACCTTTCTCCACTGCTTCAAGTATGGTCTTGGATTAAATTCCTTATATGCTCTAGAATTTAGATGTTACTGTTTTCCCAGACAGGATAATGAAATTAGTTGGTCCTGAGTATACAACTTTGAAGCAGCAGGTCTCTGTTCCAGGCATTGACCCAAAAAGACAAAGAAATTACCTGTTTTGGCAGTGATGAGTTGCAGGACCAATGGTCGTCTTGTCACAATTCCAGAGCCTCGTGGAAGGAAATCCCTAGAAACATTAAAAAAAATATTTACAACCCAGAAAGTATGCCCAGTTACATAAAATATTGGACTAATTTGAAACCTCTTCTATACCCTGAGCTGCAGTGAAAGTGGAAAGTTGCTGGGGACAAATTTATATCAAGCACTCCTATAAAATAGGGCTGTTAATTTTGGCTCAAGGTGGCAGTAGGTCATTAGACGAATATGTATTAAAACTCAATTACTGCCTCAGGGCATTACCAAGCCTCTTGAAGATGATCACACATAACATCTCAAAATTCTTGTTGCTCAGGAAAAGTACCAGAAGCCAACCACAAATATATCGGGCTCTCTTAAATAATTGTGTCATCACTGGGCACTTGATTTGAAGACAATNCCCCCCAGCAAAGCTCTGGCCAAACCAAACTGCCAGCACTCTGCACCTATTCTTTCATACACTTAACCCCTGCCAGTTCAAACATCTAAATAACCTTTCCAGCAACATAACTGCCCAGAAGGTTTTAAGTGAAAGCAGAACAATGTGGGACAGTGGGAGGGAGTGTACTTGGACAAGGGAGCAAACAATGAAGCAAAGACAGCAACTCTGTCAGATCACTATATACTATGATTCTTCCATGTCTCCAAAGACAGGGAGACTCCCTACGCAACGGAAACCCTAGAAAAACTTTGAACCAATTATTAGCTGCAAAACTAATGATTAGAAATCCAAAGCAAAATAGCAGACATTTTTCTCTGGGTCTTCCCTGGGTGCCATACCTATTAAACTCTAGAAAACTATGAGACAAGGTTAAATGAGAGGCTTAGAAGAGTGTTCCCTTCAAAGAAGCATCTCCAGAGGAATAAAATTCAGGTGTAAACAGACAGTTGCACAATCAGTGTAAACTCTTCAAAATCCTCTTGTTTTTCCTGCCTTCCCAAGGATGTTGAATCCCTCTCCCGGAATCTTAGCAGCACTGCTAACTCGCCGCTCCAGCTAGGGTGAAAAGCAACACAGTGAGAGGTTAGGGCACGGATTTTCAGTCAAACGGCAGAGTTGGTCTGGTTGACTCTGCTGTCATATGTGTAAGTGCCTATATGAAGGGTGAGGCAGGAACTGGCAGTGCCTTTGGGAGTGGTGGGGAGAAGACTAAGAGTCAAAGGAAGATACAGCCCTGTCAGCCCTTTAGTCAGAACTGCTTGGATGTGTGTGATCAAGCCACTTGAGAAGTGATCTCTCATCTATAACCATCGGGTTCTTCACAGTGCCTGATTTTAGCTACTCCTTTAAAAGCAGCACCTAAACCTACAAAGTTTAAAACAAGCTTAGAGGATAGATCTATGAAAAATAAACCACAAAAATATTCAGGATATTATTTGTGCAAATCAGAAAATACTGGGTCTGAAGAGGTCCCAGGTCAGCATAGGTTCAGGAATGCAACAATAGTGAACCTCTTTCCACAAGCACCACCAAGGTAAAAGCTTTGGTAGGCTGCAGAAGAGAAATACAGCAATTCTACCCATGATACGGGCTCTGAAGATTTCCCTCCCAACCTAACATCTAGTCATTAAAAAAGCCTAAAATAATAATCACACATGCAAGCAGTTCTAAGGCTCTGAGGAACAAGCCTGGCTGTCAGCTCTGCTCAGCACCACTTTAGACCTCAAGACAATTTGAATGAAACAACGTTAATTTCTTGCAGTACCTATTAAAGTGTGCTTACAGAGTGATTACTCTGCAAACCAAAGCACACAATGAAAGGGAAGGCTGTTCAAACACAGGCTAGGTCATTAACTTCTCTAGTCCAACACAGACCTGCAGGCAAAAGTACAATTAATTACAAATTTAAGTTATCTGTAACACAGTGATACTGCAAAAACATCAGATGGACTGATTTAAATCTGCTGCGATGCTTTATAACACTTAAGACAGCAACAGGACACAGGAATTAGCTTCAAGAGATGTCAAAGGCCATCAAAGAGGTCTACTATAATTTCAATACCTACTAATGCAGAGAACCCTGTCTCTCAGTCAAGTGCCATTTACTGATATTTTCTGATGGGAAAAGGAAGAAAACAGTAATAGGAACACACTCATACTTCTGTATGCACAAAAATGACAACACCCAAAGATGTAGCAAACACCTGTTGAGACTACAGTTTCACACATTGATTTTCAAGCATGTAATATCTGATTTACTTTTTCTTTTTTAATAAATCATTTTCCCATCAAGAAGCTAAAATTAATTGCCATTCGGGACAAACTGATTACCCAAAACAGTGCCCTCTACAGCACCACATGTGGCAGAAAAATCCTTCAGGGAGTGAAAGCCTGGTAAGACATTGATTTTCTGCTTCAAACAAGCACATTCAGCAATAAAGAACACTGCATTAATGCAATCCCTAGTCCTGTACAACAGCAACCTCTCCTCAGCATCAAAATTTCAGAGAAACATAAGACAACCATTTTCCTTCAGAACATCCTCTTAACATATCCAAAGATGATGGCACTCTCTAACCCTCTCTAATAAGCTGAAATACTCTGTGTTGAAGAAAGCATGAGCAGAGAGGGGTTCCTACTTGGTGAGAGGGAGAGCTGTATTGATCACATAACCAAGTGTGTAGCAGCAGGACATAAGGTTTCCTTCTTCAAATGCACAGTTTGAAAAGAAAAACAGTCAAAGAATAAGAGTAAAAAGGGGTTCACAGGGACAGTTCAGGAGAAAACTACCCCTCCCCTTAACTACTGAATTGGTGTTTTACCTCTGTGAAAGTGACATTGACCTCAATTAACAAATCTGCCCACAGGGATAGGGAATTTTACCTTTTTTTTAAACATCTGAAATTTCAGCTTCAGCCACAAGGCAACAGCACCTGTGTGCATTCTCTGCACAGCTCAAATAAGATGTTACAAATAAATACATAAACTCTACTTCTAGAAAAAAGTAATGCTGTAAACACACACAGAAACGAAAGTCAAATCTGAAACATAATTTACACTCCTTTAGAAATAGCAACATAGTGCCACATTACAATTCTGGCAGCAAGGGAATCAGAATAAATTCTCTATAAGTGCTTCTGTAGAAATGCCTACTTCTGACATCCACATGACAGGATGCAGGTCCTCTCCCACTCACTCTTGAACAGAAACCTTTGTACACAGGGTTTGTTAGTGGTGCTGGGGAAAAAAAAAACAAAACCCTCTGTGTTAGAAATAGCCCCACATCTTGTAGAAGTAACAGAAGCAAGAAATACAGCAGGACTGAACACATTTCAAAGGTTTCAAAGGTTCCTTCTGACCAAAAGGAAGATGCCCCTCCATGATCAGGTCACATAGTATTCTTCTAAAGAAAGGTTTGGGAGAGCTGCTTTTCCACACCTTTAGGTCAGCACATACAGGTATGTTTAGTGAGAGCTGGGGGAAATAGCACATCAAGAGCTGAAGCAGCTGCAAAGAAATCCATCTAGGAAAAAGTACAAGCCTGGGAAATTGTGTTCAAAGACATGGAAGAGAAAAGGCTGCCTTCTGTGGTGGGGGGAGTGAGCCTGAGAGCACCTGTGCACACAAGTGCAGAGCCACTTAATGTCGAGGTGCAGGAAAGAAGAAACACACTGTGAAAGAATAAAGCTGGGAATGAAAGCTGTGCTCCTTTAAAAAACACTTATCCTACATTAAGAATCAAACCACTTTTGCATCTTTACTCTCAGAGTATTTTCAGCAGAGAGCACTCTGCTGACAGTAGCTGTACCAGCTCCGCAGCAACACCACAGTGACAGAACAGTTTGGAGGCCTGGCCAGCACTGAATAAATGAAATGCAAATAAGAGGCAAGCAGCTAGGTCTGCCAGAACATTGCTTCCACTACTCTTCAATCTTAGAATGCACTCATCTGTTAGAATACCATTAAAAACTTTGAAGAACAAAATATTTTCAGGGCCAAACAATTTTTACTCTAAAAGCTATGAAAGTACTCATGTCTTACTGCATAAGGTAAACTGTGCCCTCTTCACTCTCTAGTATGTCTCATTTCCACTATGAGAAATCTGGACAAGTGTATCTACTAACATGTTTGTTTCATGCATAAAAGTAATAAGATATAGTTTGATTTTGACTTGTTAAAACCCAGTCTCATAAACTGATGTCACAGAATGCTTAAATAAGTTATCAATAGCCATACCAACATTTTAGTAGTTTACAATAACAAGCTGGTTTGGGCTGTAAGGTGAAAAAGTAACTAGGCAATTCACTAATTGAAAAGCCTCATGGAAGAGATGGGAACGCCTTTTCAATTTTCAGGAAGGGCAGAAACCCTAGTGAAATGCTGAAAAGCAAACTAGACAGGGGCTCCCTCAGTCAGTCTGTCTCATTATAATGCAGGACTAAACTTACAAGGAAGAACACAGGTCAAACAAATAAAATATAATGTGTTCCAGGGGGATTTCCAGGTAGGGTAAGAGCTTTCATTTAGAGATCGCCAGCACACTAACAGTATTTATTATGTAAGAAAAAA
>VXAU01002558.1:425589-470969 GCA_013399695.1 Formicarius rufipectus | reverse complement strand
AAAAAAAAAAAAAAAGAGAAGACAAAGTAGAAGATTCACCAATTTGTGTGAAGACTCTGATGATGCATCACCACTCAAAACATCACTGTGTTTTCAAAAGATAATTTAAATTTGCTTTGCTTTGCCAGTACAGGACTGAGAAACATTGGGTGCTTTGATCAGTTACACTGTCAGTATCACACAGGATAAATGGCAACTAATTTACATTAATGCCAATATAACTAATTCATACAAAACACAGAGGCAATTCAGGAAATCAAATAATGGATGAAAATGTCAATGATTACACAATAACTGCATTAATTAAAGAGCTACAAACAATTAAAATTGATAGTGATGAATTGTCAAAAAAAATCAGAATGTCCTCCAAAGAAAAAGCCTCCACATTTTTCATGAAGGGTAGAAACAACTTGGGCTCAGGACAGGAGCCAGTTTTCTTACAGAAGAAGCCAAAGGACCCACTTTTTCAATTTTGTTAACCAACAGTGGTAATGTTCCTTATACAAAGTTTTTCCACTAGCCCTAAGCCCATTCCAAGACCCTAATCTTCCCTCAAATGCAGAAAGACTATGACCCATCAGCAAGTGATATGAACAACAGTGCTGTGGTAGCGTATCCCATAGCCTTTTATTCCCAAGACTTGACAAGGAATGCAACACAGCTTTAATTGCAATAGGAAGCAATTTATGTCCCAAGTCAACAGTTTTCCTGGGCCTTTTTCCAACAGTGTTTATTGTTTTATACAACTCCAGCCTGGCACACTAGGAGCTCTTGTGCCTCACCCTGGCAGCTGAACAGCCATTATCTTATGCAAGAGACCACACAGTTTCACAGAACACTTACACGTGCCAGTACAGCTGAGCATCTCCCAGTTCCATGGAAAACATACACACTTAAAAGGCTTTCATTTTCTTGCATTCTTATCACATTTTTCTTGCAGTTATCATATTTAGCGTCAAAGCAAAGTACTAAAAAAACCCAAAAAAAAAAAGCATCCAGGAAAAAGCATCGTCCAGTGTAAGCCTGAGGAAGAGAGACATCAGTAATTTCTAATTTTTTTCCTCAGGTTCATTTTTTAAAACCCATAAACCAAACACAGTCAATTTATAACTGGAGAATTAAGTCCATAGCTGTAAGTACTTTATCTGAGAAGATTTGTTATCACTGACACAAGACACCACTGCATTTATTCTTGGTGGCTTTGGAAGCACAGTTCCTCTACTCTCCAAGTGACAATACAAAGATAACACCAGGACACATTTTCACGAAGTCTCAAAAGCCTTCAGGCACTACCCGTGTTGTGCTTTGATGTTCTCAACCATGTATCTTTTTTTTTCTTGAGTAGTACAGTAGTGTATCAGCGTGATTCCTTTCTATATCACACTGATGTTTGGCTATATATGTTGTTCTTCATTAGCTCCAAGGACAGAGACCAACTCATTATCAGTCACCACTTGATCCTTCACCCCCTTTCATTAGTTACAGAAGAGCAAATGTTTTCAGTTTTGGCACAATGTCTGTCAATCAAGAGTCTCCCACATTTTTGTTCAAAGGCTGCAAAACCCCAGCCTAACATAATGGGCCTTACATGAGGATGTATAAGATAATTAGCTTTATTCAAGACCAATGACACCTATATTAATTAGGCCTACTAGGCAAGTTAAATGCATTAAGAGGATGCAGATTTTTACTGATCTCAGATATGTTAGCTCCTAAAGCTCTACACTCATCTTTCTGGTGTTTCTTTAGAAACTACATGGCATAGATGGCTGGCATCCTCATCATGACACTTTGGTGCTTGTTTGGTCTCCGTTTGCACCAACCATTCTTTCAAGGCAAATCCTCCGTCAACTGAAAGATGATTTTAATAAACATGTTTAATCAAGCACAGTCCAATACCCAGGAGCAGTAAGTACACATTGCAGCTCATGCAGAGTGGGCATGTCTTTAGGGGGCAGAAACTGAGTAACCAAACATCCCAGGGTGGTTAACTACCTCTTCCTCCCAAGAAGGATAGATAAACTTGGTGCTTTTGAGAAGCCATTTTCCAACCCATCCATGTCCTTCATCACTACGGCATGAACTACTGGATCTGAACAGCAAAGCAGGGACACCTCAGTTATCCTATCCATCACTTTCAGGTAAGCACACAAGTTGAATAAAGAAACATAAAAAATAAAACTTTTGCCCAGCACTACAACGTAGCAGCCTAAAAAGTCTCTTTGGATCTCCTTTCCCCAACTCCTTTATGGAGTTAAGACATCCTACACAAAAATTCAGAGTGCAATGGTAAAAAAAAAAAAAAGAAAAAAAAAAACAATCTACCCTAACAGAACTAATTATGGCAATACATGAGCATTGATTATAAATATAAGGAAAAAAAGGTATTTTTGAAAGGCCCTTGAAGAACTTCAAATAAAATGGCAAGGGATTTCAGTCACACTACCTGGACACCTCCATAACAAAAAAGATGAGTGACAATGCTTAGTACTACCAAGGCAAGAAACCAAAGCTTGAGATTTCCTCTTCATGCAGAAGACTAGAGAGAAAGTAGACTTAGTAATCACTGCCATTATACTTCTCTTGGATCTGTAAGATGTTTTCTGTAAGTAGCAGCCGCACCTTTGCTCAACAAGGACCAATCAGAAATTATTACACCTCCTCCATTAAACATTATAGGGCTATGAGAAAATCAAGGCCAAAAATTGTTCTAGTCCCAATGGTAAAGATTTCCATTGAACACAACTGGAGCCAACAGGTTCACCAAAGCATGGGACACTTGAATGCAAGTCTAAGAAGGCGCAGACCTCCTGAGACCAAGTCTAATGCTATATTTTGATAGCAGTGTCAGTAGCCTACATCGCACTTCTGTACAGAAAAAGGCAAGCCTGTTCACCAACTCAAGGAGAGAAAATGCACTTCTTAGTATTAAAAAAACGTCTCTGACATGATAGAAAGTTTGAAGGTCTCAGTAATGCCATCAGGACTAAGAATTTCTGTGCCCAGCTATGCAAATCTGCCAGGCACAGCCCCAGGAGTAGGGAGATGAACAGTGCTCTGTTTGCAATGATTATGCCAGGCTGTGGGCTCACTGTGCTAACAGAGCAGGGAGCCGCCAATGTGCAACCTCGTCGGCAAGGCACTGTATGCACGGTGCATCTGTCCTCCCTGGCAGGCATCCAGCACTTTGCTGCATCATCCCAATTCCATTTGTGAAAATGCCCTTTTTCCTCTATCTCTTTTAAGATTTTACAAAAGCTTCTGCTATTTCCTGCCCAACGGTGCTCTCCATCAATTCCAAGCGGGGGTGGAAGGGGGAGAAAGGAAGCACAAAACACGAAGAAAGCCAACAATTCTCAGAATTTTTGTGTCAAAAAGAATAAAGCAGACTTTGCAGGATAACTGTATTCTCTCTAATCAGATATGTTTGCTTTTAGGAAAGGACTAATTTGCATAGGATGTTGGTGCATAAAAGCCCATCCATTCTCAGGATGAATACTAATGCAGCAAGATTCTCTATCTCAACACAAGAAATGAACAACAAAAATTGTTTACTCTAAATTATTGTCAGTACTCTAGACAGACCTTAGCTGGTTGGGTTGTTTTAAATCACTTCTAGCTGCCAAAAACTACTAACAATGTTTCTTTATAAAAGGTCTGAGTAAGAAGTTCTCCTCCATCACATAATCAGATATAACAGAGACACACAAAAATCTGGCTGCAAGGATCAGAAAGAAAACAGCATATCCCAACACTGCAGGCATATCAGATACATGATGCTAACTACTATATAAATAGCATTTAGCAAATAATTGACCTCTGGATACTCTGTTGAGACAGAACTTCTAGATATTGTGAATTTCAGTGCCATTCTCAAAACCTTAACAAAATAAACTGCTGCCTTTCTTCCCAAATCCTGCTGTCCTGAACTCAGATCCATCAATACAGATTTTTTTAAACAGTAGCAGAGCATGAAATCAGCTGTGACACATCCTAGTAAAGTCCAAAATCTTTGCACCTTCAGAAGCATTGTGAAAATGCATTTCTCTCTTTTGCAGCAAACAAGGTGTTAAACTGTAGAATTACCTTTCTTGGCACAATACAAGACATTTCAGATCACCCTGCAGAGACAAAATGTAACTGGATTCAATTCTTGCACTCCCTCCAGATGCATACACAATGGGAACTGCATATAAAAAGCGTGAATCTATAGACAGGAAGACAACTACAGCAGGAAAGAAAAGAGTTGTTTCCAAAACAAGTGATCCAAGTTTCTCAAACAACTTCTCTAGCCATTTTATCCGCTTTAATTATCCATTTATGCTGCTTTGAGTTGGTAACACATGAGAATGAATATATTTTTCATGAGAGTGTAACGTCTGTTCAGCTCAATAGTGAAATTTAGTATCAGTCATGCTCTCCCATCTCTCTGCTCATCAGAAACTGAATTATTACCACATGAAAAATTTACAGTAGAAGTCTGATAAAAACAGTGTTTGTGCTACTACTTCCCAGAACACTAACAAAGCCACTACACTGGGAGCCTCAGCCCAGACTTCTGAGGCTTTCCAGCCTATTTCCCAGATCTGACAAACACTGAGGATCTTCCACCAACATTTGTTTAGCACCTGAACAAACAGGTGAGCACACAAGGGCACAACACTGCCTCTGAGGGATTAAGCGAAATTTTCTCCTCCAGCTTGGCTGCTGAACCACCCTGGATCAGAGCCCATTTCCCCTCTATCCCGCAGCAGAGACTAAGGATGTCTCTCCGTTGTTCCTGTGCTCGCCACGCAGAGCTATGTCTGTTCTCTGCAGGTGAGTCACTCACAGACAGCTTTATACCATCCCCTGTAGCTGAGCACCACTGAATATACGTGCACATTTTTAGGCATCTGCAGTGTACATAGTAAACAATGTACTGAGTGCCTAAGGTTAATCCAGCTTTGATTATATCATCTATAAGGGCAGAAATCTATCTGCATTACGGCAAATAGTAAATCTCCTGCATATCTGAGGAATGAAATCTTCCTGATTTTGCTCAGGAGCTAGGATACAGGAATACCATGCTAGGTATTGAATTATAAGTGCAACTTCCACGTACAAATTATAAAAGCTGACATTATCACTAGACACTTGGGTTGAAAACCTCTCTTATCTACTGCTACAGTTCTCCTTTACATCCCAGAGGCTATCACAGACAACAGTGCTTGGCAGCACATCAAAGCCCAGCATGCAGTTAAATGCGATTTTGCTCCTCTCTAGTTCAATAATGCTGCCTTGTTCATCTCGATGCAACTTGCTGAAGAAAAAGATGCGAGGTCACAGTTAAATAATGCTCGTTTCCTATTCTCAGCATACTTACACTACAGGCTTTACACTGCTGACACACAGCATTAAAAGGATTCCCAGTAAGGCCTTACACACAAGCACAGCAAACAAGGTGAGTTCACAGGCTTGTATTTACTAGAAGGTCTTATTATGAAATGCACTGTTGAAAAAACCCACAAACAATAAACAAAACAAAAACCAAACAGAAAAAGCAAAAAAGGCCTCTGCCCCTCTGTGCTTTCAATCTAGGCAGACATTGTTTAAGAAACCCACAAATACTTAGAGAAGCATCATCAATTTGCTCAGTGAGAAAACGATGAATGGAAAACCATAAATGTAATCTCTCTCAATTACTAACCTGTTAGAGGCACAAACTAAACAACAGCAAGGCTCCCTTTTGGGGATAAGGAAACACTGCAACATCTCAGTTGTCCAAAGCAGAATCCAAGACTCAGTGTTAGTGCCACAGAGGAACCTAAATCAGTCATCACGCAAACCAGAGAAATGCATAACAGCAAGTCCTAGGCTACAATCACAGTTACCCCACGCTGATTTTAAGATTATATGCTAACATCTCCCTTTGCAGAGAAAAGCAACTTAAAAAATACAGGAATAAAAATCTAAAACCTACATACAGTTAAAGGCCAAGTGAAAACTCAAGACATGTGTGGATACATATGCAGATAACATTTAAAAACCACTTGGAGGTCATACAGTAACTGAGTGGCAGACAACAGTGTCCGCACTTCTATGTTTCTGCTGTAATTCACAGCAGCATCGCTCCCAATGTTTACTGGTGAATGTCCAAACAATCAGGTTGCTAAAATATATTTATCTAAACTGTAAAACTTGGCCATTTCATCTGCAAAGGAAAGTGACAGAAGCCTGAAATGTTAACAGCAGCAATCTCCATATAGAAACAGCAAGACAACAAAGGTGTTGGTTATTTCTTGATTTCAACACTATAAAATCCCAAGTGTGGGCTCCTTCCTGAAAACAGTGAATATCAGGATTTAGAGCATTATGCAGAAGCCTAGAGAGTCAGACAATCTGTCGAACTTTCATAAGTGCTTCTGTACTAAGAATCAGGAAAGTTTATCTAAAGTGCATACCTATGGTCTGGGGGGGGGGGACCCAAACAAACAAACAAACAAACAAACAAAACAAAACAAAAAAACCACCATAATTTCTCAGAAGGCACTCGAGACCAGATTGGGCTATTCAGAACATTGCTTTTTGCAGGGTTTTGAGTTTTCTTCTGAAGTCTAGGTCTCAGACTTCAAATACTACACTTGGGTTCCCTAAATACTACAATACCCTAAGCGAACATAGTATATTGAAGTCAACTGAAGTAAGACTGAGTATTCTCACAGGTAGACTTCACAAAGGGGTTGTGTTACTTTATTGATTTACCAACTCTGTAAACTGCTTGACACACTGAACTTAAATGCCAGAATATAGGTCAGATCTCCCTACAGCATGTCTCATTACAGAGTACAGCTTTTCTTAAAACAGAAGAAATATTTTAATTGGCAAAATTGAAATGCCAAAAATAAGAGAGACAGATCCTCAAAGTAGTTTTAGAGGAATAAAAATTATATGTGAAGGAAAAACCAAAATCAGCATATACATTTGCATATCTGCTTTTAACTACTCTACTTTGTATATATTTCAATTCTCAAGACCTGACAAAAATATGAACTTTAAGTCCACAATTGGAGTTACATGTAAGGACAAAACTAGGCCATCTGTATCCCACCTAAACAGCCAGTTTGTTCTGCAATTTGCAAATGTAAAAACTTACTCAGGAAAAAAACCAAATGAGCCACTGTCTTGTTCGCTACTGTTTCTACTTAATGAAACACCCAGAAACAATTCTTGCTTTCACTGCACCAGAGTATTTTGATAACTAGGCTAATACACTCAATACTGTACTCAAAGCTGTACAATGGTTTAATTAGTCAGGAAAAGGAGTGGCTGATTCTCATTTCCAGAAGATCCTTTAGATTGAAAAAGAATACATAGCACCACACTTCAGTCTGTTTCTCCAATGGCTTAGCTTTCATGCCTGTTTCACAGAAGAGGAGAATTTTATGTAAAAAAGTTTTTCTACCAATGTCTAATAGCTAAAAGAATAAAATATATGCACCAATTTTAACTCCATTTCCTTCAATACATATCCAATCTAAGTATGTGTCTACATTCTTTGGAGAAAGTGTCTGCTCTAACAGCCAGATTTAAAGTCCTTTCTCTTCTCCTAATAACTCAACTCAGTCTTTTCACAACCGCCATTTCAAGCAAAAAAGAATGAGCTGAGCACACATAGAATCCTAATTCAAAAAAGAAATAATCAGTATATATGTCATAATAAACAGCTATATGACATGCAACGGCCCTCAGATTACCAAAAGCGTCTCAGATCAAAAAGCTTTAAAGCTGAATTACACAATCAGACCTCAGGCTCTTAAAATGAAAGTGCTTGTTTGATTATGACAGACAGGTTTACAATCAGGAGTTCACATCTCTTATAAAACAATTTTTTGGCCACATGTAGCTTATACTAGATTAAGCAGGGAAGGAAGTGAATAGCTTTCAGGTTAGAAACCTAATTATTAATTTCTCGCTATTTTTAAGAATAAAACAAGGTCCTGATTTCTGAAGGAGGCCTTGACAAGGTAGCCCACGGTCTGTGCCTTCAGTTATCTTAAAAACCCATTTGGATATATGGAATAATAGGAAGTGCTTTCTCTCTAAATACAGTTTCCAAAGATTGCTCCCTGTCATTAATTTTCTTTTAAGTAACCCTATTATTATAAAAAGCACAAACAACATATTAGGTCATGGCCCTGCACTGCTCAGTAGCACAGCAGCAACAGCAGGCCAAGGGCCTGTCTCCCACTGGTATCTGTCCCTTTGCACTTTTGAATCTCTTTCCCACCGACTTCTACCAGAGGATTTTACTGGATCCTTTGCTTCAAACACTGGGTCAGCATTTTAGATGCACATTTACTTATGTTACAAAGAGAAGCAGGTAGGAAGAACATTTGCTCATCCAACAATTCTATTTCCTCAAACAAGTGCTGTGAGCTCCAGTTATGAACACATGAAGGTCTAACCCATAAATGGAAATGACTGCTGTCCTCAGGTGCTCTCTAGAATCTCTTTCTCCAACTAAATATAACCAGAATCCTGAGAGGAAAACATTCAAAGGCAGTTCTTGACTACCAAAAGACACTGCCTCCTTACACACAGATGATCAATAAGTAAAGAGGAAATTCTCCAAATATCTTAGAGGATTCTAATCCAAATAGCAACAATAATGGACACACTGGGAGATTTGACACTGGCCCACTCCAGCTTTGTTCAAAATCAGCCTATGATGACAAAGGTAGTTCTGGGTGTCACACAATTCCTGGAGCAGGCAAACATGTAGAATTCATCCTCATTATACACCACCACTGATACGGATCACACACATGAACTAATCATAAAATACTCCCTGACTGTTGTTAGTCACTAAGGATGCTGTGTGCACCTAAACAAGCCTTGGTGCTACCCTGCGGGCAGTGATGGCTGCATGTCACTCAGCAGCTTGAGAAAGAACAGGACCTGGATCCCACTTGGAGACCATCTGCCAACCTACAGAACTGTGCCAGAACCAGATTCCTCAAAACCCCTCTGCAAAATTATGGCAGTGCATAAACTGGATGGTGGGTAATGCAGTATTACCCATGCTTCCTGAGCTCTAAAAAGCAACTCCGATACCACCTGTAAGCTAGAAAATAAGTTTCCACTGTCCAAATGGAAAAAAGTAATCTTTGCAGAACCAAAGTCCCTAAGTAAGACTGAAACAGGCACAACAGTCTAGTGGCTACACACAGCAGGGAATCACAATCTGAATTACAAACCACCTTGCCAGCCCCAATAAAGCTCCACTAACAAATACTAAGGTCATCAATCAGCAGCATGTTTGTGGTAAGACTCTGCCCTCCACATGGAACATATCATGCCTTCCTCATATTGACGACAATTATTCCTTAAGAGAAATCTTGAATTTCTCTGTGAAGACTAAGAGTTCAAAATCTATCAATGGTAATGATTCATGCAGTAAGAAAAAAACAAACACAACCACAAAGAAAACAAACCCACCAAAAACCCAAACAAAACCCATGAGAATTAATGTTCAAACTTGAGACCAATGCAAGGACTATTTTATTTCCATGTCAATGTCAAAGCTGTGTCACTGTTAGTTAAAGTTCACTGTGTGGGTAATCACAGGGCATGTAATGTACCAGTGACAAAGAGAGATGACACAGCATGTCTCTATAACCAAACTTGCTACCTCTACAAACAGCATTAAGACAGATGTGGATGAAACAAACTTGTTTGCAGAAAGCAGCTGCATTATCCCATAGAAACAGGAAAATCCTATGGCTTACTGAAAAGAGACACAAACCATTTGCCTGCTGATCTGATAAGCAAAATCCTTTTCCAATCTCATGGATATTTATTAATCTGGTTCTGAGGGTTCACAACCAAGTTCTCACTGATTAGCAAGTGCACATCTGCTGACCACACATACTCAGTCTGGAGGAAAGGCACAAGTAAAACATAGCTGCTTAAGTGTTATGGAATAGGTTTGAAGCAATGCATTCTAATGTCATTTCTACAACATGCTCTGAGGTTGCACATAGGGAGGTGCTACAGATCAGCTCATGCTGAATCTCAAAGAGGTTACAAGGATGTGGAACTCTGAAATCGTGTTGAAAGAATCCAAATTCCAAATGCCATATGACAGAGACACTGGTG
Organism: Formicarius rufipectus; assembly: GCA_013399695.1. Taxonomy (NCBI): domain Eukaryota; kingdom Metazoa; phylum Chordata; class Aves; order Passeriformes; family Formicariidae; genus Formicarius; species Formicarius rufipectus. The sequence goes on along the minus strand of VXAU01002558.1, from coordinate 460,829 downwards.
CTTCACAGCAGCCTGTAAGCTTTTCTCTGAACTTCTTGCAGTGACTGCTGGCTACCCACAGAATAACTATGTGAGCAAAAAAAGTCACTGCCCTCAGCTTTCCTTCATAGTTCTTCCCTGAAGCACCCGTGTTTCTCTTGTGCAGCTGGTTCCAATCTCTTGTCTAAACCAGCCAGATCAGCATGAACTGCTCATCTGCACCTTCTGCTCCAGCCAGGCGTGTCCAGGCAGCTGGGTGGAGGTGTGCTGCACTCAAAGGAACAGCTGCACCTGCGGATCAGATGGAGCAGATCCCTCTGGCAGCGGAGCAATAACAAGCATCGGGGTGCAGCAAGATCAGCACAGCTGGATCCAGAGACTGACATCAGTCCACATACTATTACACTCAACCCCTACCCCAGGTGTGTGCCACCCTGGGCAAGGCTTTTCCACAGGGACCAAAATATCCTGACAAGAAAGATGAAAGTCCTTCTTCTCCTCAGCACACGTGCTTTGCACAGCTTTGTGGGCATACAGATCAAAAATTCCAAAAGGTACCAAATTACTTTTTAAGGACTTGTTTAAAGAAAACACTAATAATTTGATAACCAATTGTGCTTTCCAAGGATCTCACGCTTTCCAAACTTGAGAGACAGGCAGTATTGTCAACACCAGTAGTTAGATACAGTTTTCAGGAAGCATGAAGAGGAAGAACTGACACTTAACACAGTAAATTCTGAAGCAGAGATAAAGAACAACCGTATAGTATTTTTATACTGTATATCAAGAGCTACTGCAGTCTGACACATGGACAGGTTGTAGAGCGACACAGCATTCAATACCACCCTCAGTGAAGATCCCCACACATGAAAGCTCCTCAATCACCGACGCACACCAGTATTGTGACCCTGTAATCCAGGCAGGCTCCGCTCCGGGAGCACCATTTCCCACCCTGTCACCGGCAGCCCGCGCCTATTTGCGGCAAACGCTGCAGGAACTTTATCAAACGGCACGTGAAGCCCGTGTTTACCTCGGGCCATCTCCAGAGGCACTCACCGCCAGTCCGCAGAAAAGCGCCACCTGAATCGTCAGGCTCCCCCTCCTCCTGCCAGTAATTTCCCAGAAATTACGCTAATGACGGACCTGACGATCTTGGAGGTCTTTTCCAGCCTAAATCACTCCATGATTCGCGCGTCAGGACGGTGTGAATCGTACGCGATGGGATGGGCGGACTGAGCCGCCCAGCGCCATCACCCCATCGAAATCAGGGTTTGGGGCTTCAAATGTCATGTGTCCCTCGGACAGCGGTCACCCCCACACACATACATATACGCACAAACACACAAACACACACACACCGGGTACACGAACGCTCTCGCAGTGGAGCCGAGGTGGCTTCTCTGCGGCGCGCACATCGCATCACGGGCACCGCCGGCCCAGGACCCGCCTCGCCACCCCCGCAGCACCGAGGGGAGCACCGAGCACCCCCTGAAGTGGAGAAGGTCGAAGGCACGGACCGGCTCCACACGAAACCCCCCCAAAAAAACACCTCCCTCCAGGTCCATCCCCGCCCGACCCCGCCGCCCTGAGGGGGGGGGCGCGCGCCTCGGGCTGTGCGAGGGGGGTGCCCACCCGGGAGGGGTCCGCGCCTACCGCCCCTCACCTGGAGACGCAGTTCTCCAGCACGGAGCTCTTGCCGGCGCTCTGCCCGCCCACCACCGCGATCTGCGGCAGGTCGAGCAGGCAGTTCTGGCCGAGCGCCGCGAAGGCGTCCTGCAGCCGGTTGACGAGTGGGATGAGCCCCTCCATCCCGCCGCCGCCTCCTCCGCCGCCCGCCGCCGCTGACAGGTAACGGGCGGCGCACTGCGCATGCGCCCCGCTCGGCGGCCGGGGGGCGGGGCCTCTGCGGGAAGGCCACGCCCCCTCCCGGTGCGGGTCCCGAGGTCGGTTCTGTCCCCTCGGTGTGCGCGAAGCCGACCCACACACAGAGTCGAGGTGCTTGATTTATTTACGCTTCTGTGCAGGAAGGAAGGGCTGGGTGGGAAATCCGAAAAGCCGTCGCGACTGGCTACCGAAAGTGTTCGCGTTTTAGCAAAGCCGGGCGTCAGTGTTCGTTGGCTGTAAGTTGCCTGGTTCTCTTATTGGTTAGTATTCTGTCTCCTGGGGGGTTAATGATTCTCTCGTTTCTTTGGCTAATTAGTCTGCGTGCTCCGTCTTTCTCGTCTTTTAAATCTGCCATGGATTTCTTGGATTGGTGGTCTGTGAGTCGGTGGTTGTGATCTGCCCCTGCCACAATTACCTGTTACCCAGTCAGAACTGATTTAAGCACAGTTGTTGAGTCGTCTTTATTAGTGTCTTCCTTATCTTGGTGGTTCTGCCAAATATCCTTCTAACCCATAAATTCTGAATTCTTCATGTCCGTTCTCAGTGGTACAGCCTTCTTCCTAGCTTTAGTAACCTCCTCCTTGCCACCTTTTGGGGCCTGCCCCAGCTCGTGTTACAGATGTGGCTGNGGTTCGAATCCTGGAGGAACTCGCTGTAGCCGTCCGAGCGTGCTCGGCCGTGGCAAGATGAACCTCAGGAGTAAAGGGAGTGGGGCCAGTTCTGCGCACCCTGTGCCTCACTTAAAAAATCCATTGCGCAGGCTTATCCCAAGATCTTCGTTCGCGAAGTCCAGCCAACAACAACAGTAACCTCCCCCTAGGTCTGAGATCACTATTGGAAACGTATTGGACCCTAAACCTCAACAAAGCAATTCTACTGACAAGTAATTTGTCTTTCTAACATCAGGACATCACTTAGAGCTTGCTATTTGTTTCACAGTTTAAAATCTCCTTTCTTGTTGATTAGGCTTTAAAGTATACAAAGATTAAACATCAAAGAGCATCTTTTCTTAAGAAAAGTTTCACATGTTCTGTATTTTGCAACTCCACTGGGCAGGGCTAAGCCACAGGAGCCCATGATAGTAGTGGGGTCCTCTGCTCTTTCTGTGGGGACACCAGCAGAGCTTCCCACCAGTCGCTGTCCCAGGGCAGCCACTCACAGGGGGGAGCATCCATGAGGTTCTTCTGGCATCCTGGATTCCCCACTGCCCACCCAAGCAGCTGCATGGTTTCATCCCATCCTTAGATACCAGCACCTTAAATACACCCAGCTTTAGATATTTGTAAATATCTAAAGGGGGCAGGGGTGCCAAGGAGATGGAGCCAGGTGGTGCCAACCACTAGGACAAGAGGCAACAGGCAGAAACTGATGCAAGGGACGTTCCGCCTGAATATGAGGAAGAACTTCTTTATTGTGCAGTGATCATGCACTGAAACAGATTGCCCAGAGAAGGTGAGGAGTCTCCCTCACTGGAGATATTCCAGAACTGTCTGGGCACACAGTCTTATGCAATGTGTTCTAGGGTGACCCTTCTTATGCAGAGATGTTGGACCAGATGACCACTGTGGTCTCTTCCAACCTGACTCCTTCTGTGATTCTATCCCTGCCCAAGGACAAGCCAGCCCAGGTCAGGCACACTGACCGTGAGACCATCATGCTGCCCCTCTCCCCCAAGAGCCCCAATCCCAGCTGGCCACCCCATCCCACTGCTGGAAAAGGCTCAGCATCCCCTGGCAGCCCCTGAACACAGGGCTTAGCCACCCTCCAGCATCCAGGATATGTTTCCATGCCCTCTTCCTCTATGATTTTTGTCACCAAACTGGGAACAGGGCCAAACCGGGAGCACATAGAGGAGCAGGGTCCCCCTTGCCAGCATGGAACCTGGCAGACAACTGGCTTCAGCACTTCCCAATCTGCAGAGCAGGGAATTTTGGAGCAGCCCCAGGGGCTGAATTCCTCCCAACTCCTGCCTGCGATGGGAACAGGAGCAGTGGGAACCACGATCCATCCGCGCAGCACATGAGTGTCCCTGGCAAACCTCACAGACCCTCAGCCATGGGTGGGAGTGCTGCCAGCTCAGACACATTCACCAGAGCCAGGTCAGGGCAGGCCTAAGGAGCTCGGGCTGGCAGGACTGGCAGCAGGTGGATGGCTCAGGAACAGGCTGGGAACCAACAACAAGGTCCAAGCTACGTCGTTGCAGTGGTTTCAGTTAAAAATGCATACTGAGGCTGAGCTAAAAGCTCAGGCAAACAACAGAGATGAGGTTTATCTGTGATTACTGGCAGCAGTCACAACATGAAAATATCCGAAACTCAGGCTTTGGAGTTCTGCAGTGACAAAAGTTATCCTCTGTATTAAATCAGACACCAGCCTCACTCAGCATGAAAAACAAAACAAAAGGGAACTGTGAACATCCCGCAGGCTGACGGAGACTGATGATCTGGAGGATTATCAAAACTTCTTGGCCAGAGCTCTCAATATGTGTAAAAAATTACTCCCTACAACAGATCAACTTACAACTCTGGAAAGAAATGAACAGTTTTTAATTGGCATAAGGGAGAGATGCCTCTCTTATAGGGGCTTTGCCACTGCAGTTAGATCATAGCCTCTGGGAAAACCCTTGCCACCATTTCTATCAAGATGGGGCCTGGGAGTTATTGACATAATTATGCCAATTAACAGCATGATTATTTCTTCCCCTACTCCTGAGAAAGCAGGCTATGCCAGGAGGCACTGGAGTAGCTGCCTGGCCTTCCTCCAGTTCACAGGTTTCTACAGAGGCTGGATGTCAGGAAAAACAGGATCGTATTCTGGCCAAATCCACCTTGCCTGAGCATCAGAGCACTTCGTGCCACCCCCATGAAGTAATTAAGATCTGTAGAAGAGCAGCCTGGCAATAGGATTGCATCTCCACAGGAGACAAATGAAGATTGAAAAAGGCACGATACCTGGTGAGTAACACTATGCACACCTTCAAATTGATAACCTGTGGAACTGTTCTTCTCCTTCCAGTCTTTAGATTACATATTTGTTTGCTTCTATGATTAAAATAAATTAAGAAAACACCTAAGGTGAGGAAAAGGTTGAGTTATTCCCCCAAGTCCAATAAGTTTCCAAACCAAACTTTTTTGTCTGATGAAGCAGAGTTAAACCTGCCAAGTCACCACACTCACAAAAATCCATTCTTCACCTATAAGAAAAGCCACAAAGCAACCAAGTATAGATTTCCCATCTTCTGGAAAAAGCACAAATATTCTCATTTTCCATGCCCCTGTTATCATGAGGATGCTCCTTTTCTCAACAATTCCAAGAGAGCAGTGGAGGAGAGAGGAAGGGCATATCTGCATATCTTCAGGTCCCTGTTTTTCCTAGCTGACTTCTCTAGGCAGTTTGTTCCAAATCCCCATGTGGAGCTCAGCCTGGCTTTCTGAATTTGCAGATTCCTAGTGGCTAAATTAAAGGAAACAAGGGTACTACTATCAGAGACCATTGCAAGGCTTCTTGTAATGACTAGACAGACCAATGACTAGAAGACCAAAAGCAGTGTCATGGGGCCATGCAAGAAACTTTTTTCTGGGGGAGCACCAGGTGTGATCCACAGGAACACAGAGCTACACACTGGTTAACCAGCTAAACATAACCTGCTTTTACCCCACGCTCAGTTGTGCCCCACAATGTTTATCATTTCCCTTTGCCGTGTGCCAGGCTCAACAAGGAGAGAAAGCCTTTTCTAACCACCTCTCCTGGTACAGCAGGAAGAGTGCCCTGCTCCTCAGGGCAATGTGCCAACCCCATCAGCATGGTCTGATGTCAGATGTCACCAGCTCCAGCACAGCCTGCCAGGGGCTCGCAGCCCTGTTGAAGCCCCCAGTGTATTTCAGATCAAGCCGACAGACAGCAAGTTTCTCTTGCCATGACTTTCAGAAAAATACATGGCAAAAATAGCCTGGCTTCAGGGTGCAGCTGAATCATTTGAGCCCACAAACTCCCCCACAGACACTTTTCCCTAAGCAGTCAGTGTGACGTAAAAACTGAGGACATTTGGATCAGATCCCCAGGGTGCTTTACAAACACACACCAGTGCAATTCCCTTCATGAGAAATGGGTTATATATGAACTATCAGAGCAGAGACTTGCAGATGCCTGCAATGAAGAGCCAGGCAGGCTCCCCTGCCAGAAGAGCAGGCAGGACCCTGCTGGGAGCAGAGCACAGAGGAGGCTGCACCCTCTCCTTGGGAAAAATTAAGAGGTGGGCTCTTTCACACTTGCTCTTCTCTCCAGGGACCTTTCTCACCTCCTTCTTGCTTCAGATACAAACCCAGAGTCTTGCAGAGCTTTTCAGGCAGCTGGCAGCACCAAGCAGGAGGAGCTGTGGGCAAGGAGCCCATGCAGGGAGAGCTCCCGGGTTCTCAGCAGCACCTGGCTCTGCAGTGGAGCTGCATGAAGATGCCAGTCAGCACTGAGCTCGTGTATCTGCCGGGAGCAGAGCTCAGACCTTGAAATTGCAAAAGATGAAATTCAAGCCAGTGAAAGAAAGCCAGAGTGGCTGCAGAGCTGTGATTAGAAGCAGTGGCCGCAGCATTTCTCCCTGTAAAGAGGATGTGCTTTCTGCCTTCCCCCCACAGCCCGGGGCACTGCTGACTCACTGATCGCAGGACAGTGACAACCCAATCCCTGTCCCATCTCTCCTCTCTCTTGCTCTGTGACCTCCAGCTGCATTCTTTAGTCGGGTGCATCCAGATGCAGGGTAGAAGAACACCCTGCTGCACTGCAGCCTGCAGAGATGTTTCCCTGTAGTCCTGAGCACCCAAGGAAAGACCTGTACTCCCTTGCTGCAGCCTCTGCTTCCCTGATCACAAAGGCAGGCAAGCCAAGTGCTTCCCCAAGGGAAGATTTCATGTCCAAAACACTTCCCACATGCTTCTACCCTTCAGGAGGTGGCTGTTGCAGCTCTTGCTGCGCTGTGACCCTGCCATGCTTGGGCAGCAGCAGCATCACCAGGCAGTGGGGCCAGGCTCTTCCCAGCTGAAGGAATTCGGCCTCAGCACTCAATCCATACAGTTTTTATTATTGCAGAATCTCTCCCAGCTGCTTAATATACTTTCAGCTGGTGACAGTATGCCCCCTATCTACCTCCACTCTCTTTCCTAGAGCCCAGTCACTTCCAGTCCTTCTGCAGAGCACGGACTTGTGTTGTGACACCTGAGGAGGTTATACCACCCAGGGTGTGTAGGTGACAGCCCACCATTGCCTGCCTTACAGTGTCACTGTCCTGCCAGCTGCCTGCCCACAGTCACCCCAGAGCCATAGAGCCTCCAAGGCTGGGCATGGATGGCTGCATCCTGCCAGCCAGGATCGGGAATCCCAGGGCTGACTCACCAACTCCCAGTGTCTCATTCACTGGAGTGGCAGCAGGGCATGGATGAGATGCTGTGAGGACTGGGACTGGACCAGGAGCAAATCATCCCCAGCTGGCTACAGCCTCACACCTGAGCCATGCCGTGAGTTATACACCACTCTCTTTTCGTGCTGGAAAATACAGAAAGGAAAAAGTCAACATTTCAGTGCCAGTGGAGGTTGCTAAGTGATGGCAGAGCTTGTTTCTATCCCGGCACTTACAGCATGCCTACGCTGCAAAGGAAGGAAGTGAGGAGTAAGGGATGTAAACATTAGTGTATTGCCAAAACACTCAAAGAACGCACAGTTGCCAAACATATACATTAGCCACATGTTTTGGCTGCCAACAGAGAAATATTTACTACGTGTCAATTTTCCAGCCTCAGAGCATTTTACCTGCAGAGGTATTTCAAGTATTTGCAGCACTCATGAGTTTGCCAGTTTTCCAGATGAGATTTATTTTCAGACCAAACTTGTGGGGCTGTCAGTAGCTGCAAGGACAGCTGCAATGAACTGAGATTTCATCCTTACATTGTTTCTAATAGATGGCTTTTGTTTTTCCACCAGGATGTGGCGTTATGCAGCATTTGGGAAGCACAACAAAAAGGCAGGACTGGACAAAGGAGGGATGAAGGCACCCTTTGTATGAGATCCTGGGGAAGAAAGGAGATGGTTTCCATAAAATAAAGGGCACACACACATACCTATGTCATTGGAATGATGTTGAGAATTGCAAACTAAGTTAAAAATAGACTAAACACAGCACTGCTGATCCATTTGAGAAATTTACCATTGCTAAGCTGGGTGGATAATAGATATCTTTCAAAAAAGTGCTCATCACAGAGAAGCTTTAGAAAATAACTGCATGGGGGCAGGCAGACTTCCACCCAGTTTGAGTTCCAGCCTTGTCTCTCCTGTTGACCACGTGCTGCCCCAAACACACTACAGGAGGAGGGCGAACACGCTAGAGGAGCAAACGAGTGGTGAGCAATGAACAGAGGGCACCTACCCATGGTGGCAGCCTTTATCTGAGGCAGGGAGCAGGCCTGCTCTCCTGTGCCTGGGAACCATCAAAAACACTTATTAAAGAAAGCACCTGCTCCCTCTGCGTAGAAGTGGGCCAGCCCGGGGAGAAAGTAGGGCAGTGATTTGTCCCTCTGTCTGAAGGGGAATAAGGCAGGGAGCATGGGAGAAGGGATCTGAACAGAGCGGTTCCCGAAGTAGAATCTGCTGGCAAATTAAAATGCAGGCACAGTTACTGATCAGAGGGACATGCCTGCTGTTGGCACAGCTGCCACAGTGCCTCCTGGGCACAAACAGCCCTATCTCCTGCACTGGTACAGTGGCCACAGTCCCTACCAGTTCAGCAGGTGTGAGCTCTTGAGGTATCCCTTCCATGACCCCATGGAGCTGGGGAACTGCAAACTCTCAGGTTCCTACACCATCTTGGTTTGCTAAGTGAAGGAGGATCTCCCAGATGGAGGAGAGCTGAGTCCTTCTGAGGAAGGAGAGGCTGATGAAGGGCACATCACCACCCCACATCCCTGTGGCACAGGGTGTGTGGGCTGCAAAGCTGGGAGATGGCTCCAGCAGCTATTCCAAGGCACAGCTGCTATTGCCTTCATGCCAAGGGCTGAGATCCCTCCCAGAGCTACTTCTGGTGTGTTGTTACCTCCCTGGGCTGTGCAGGGTTTGTTTTGGAAAGCAGCTGCCAGAAAGATGTCCTTGCTCAGGCTGCCAGTGGCAGAAGGGAGCATGGAGTGAGGGTGCAGGATCAGAGCCAGAGCATCTTAGTGCCTGACCATGTTGTTACCTTGCTGTCTGCAAGCTGGTCCACAGTGCCATGTCTCAAGACTCATTTTGGTATCAGCTGTTGCAGGGAAGAAAGACAACCCCCCCCAAAATGGCTACTGATGAACGTATGAGCAGCAGCAGATCACCTACTCTGTAACCAGCCAGGACACACAGGTCAGGTGTTCAGCTAAACTTCCCAGGGGGGATCAGGCTCTGAAATCCTCAGGAGAGACAAAATGAGCCATCTGGGCAGGAACGGGGTGCTGCGGGAACATCCCCATGGGTATTTTCCTGATGCTTTTTCATCCTGCAGGAAGGCTGACCTGCAGCAGCTGGGTCAGTGGGTTAGCGTGGCCAGGGGCTTGAGCCCAGGGCTGGGTCTCTGCTGGCCATGGGGGAAGAAGGGTTGGGGGCCCAGGGGGTTGCAGGTCTCCACTCAGTGGTGACAGCTGGAGAGATGCAGAAGAGTGAAAATGTAGTGGGGTACATTTTGGGGAGGGTGAGTGGTGAGGGGGCAGTGGTGTTCAAGGGGCAGCTGCCTGCCCCCAGGACATGTCCTTGAGGTGCAGAGGTGACTGTACCTTTTCCAGGGGTGTAGGTGTTTCCAAAATAAGCCCTAGCAAAGCACTGCAGGCCTCAGAGCTCCCCTGAGCACTTTATTCTCAGAGCCCACCCACACACATTCACAACTAGGCCTGGGGTAGGGCTGGGGCAGGGAGAGGCAGCATCAGAGGGAAGGAGTTGTGCTGGAGGGGAAGGACATGGTCAGAGTGATGTTTTTCCCACAGTGGAAAAGCAATGGGAACAGACCTAAACCCACAGCACCTTCCTCCCCTCACCACTTCAACACTGCCCCTTGGGCTGCAGAGCCCTCCACAGTCCTCGACCTCTTCCTGGGGAGCCAGGCTGCAGGAAGCACCTTCCCATACCAGTCCCATCCCTCAGGCAGACCCAGGCCAGCACAAGCCCTCCAGGGGTGGCAGTCCCATCCATGGGCACCCCTCTGCTGTGGGGCCCAGGCACCCACACGAGGAGCACTCTCTTGAGCAGCATCTCAGCCTGCCTGGCAGAGCCCCTGTCAGAGGATCCTGACAGCCTGCAGCATGTCTTCCAGCACGTACGAGCTGTCCCAGGGGCGCCCTGGCTCCCGCAGGGCCCCCTCCAGCGCCCGGGCACGCAGCCCCAGCTCCGTGGGGTCCCGCCGGCCATCAGGGCTGGGCTGGCAGAACAGGATCTCATTGACCTCCCCTTCAATGTGGCGCGTGTAGAGCAGCGGGAAGACATCCCTGAGCATGGCCAGGACAGACTCCTTCAGCCGGGCATCACGGCACACCAGGTTGAGCACGAAGACTCCTGCAGCAGGGGGAGAGCGGTGGGAGAGTTTAGCCTGATTGCACTGCCCTGCTCCCGGCAGGAACAGCTCAGTCAGTGCCATCCTGGTGCAAATGCCTCCCTCACAGCATCCTTCGGTGCCCTTGGCACAGTTCTATGTCCCTGTTGCCACACAGGTCGTGGGTGGCCATGATCTGTTCTCAAGTACTGCCTACACCCTCTCCTTCCAGCAACCCTTCTTGGCTCCCCAGGATGTCTCATCCTGCCTTGACCCAGCAGTGCTGCAGGTCACCTGCTCTGCCCTGCTGGCACAACACCCACTGAATCACTCAGATCCAGAAGCCACCAGGAGAAGCAGATGCCACATGGCAATGCTGCCTGTGGCCGCTATTCTCCAGGATGAGAAATGGTGGCATAGGCCCAACCCCACTCAGAACTGGCCAGTCTGGCCCCAGGGACACATCCAGATCTCCCCCCCGCTACCTTCTGGCTTGAGGATGGTTTTAACTTTCTGCAGAAAGGATTTTTCCACAAAGGCTGAGGGTGGGCAGCTCATCCCCACTGTGAGGTCTTTGCTGTCCACATCAAACATGATGGCATCATACTGGGCTGGGGCTGTAGGAAGAAGTGCAGAGTTGTTATCCGCTGAGACAGAGGTGAAGCACACATGGGGAGACAACAAATGGGATGGTCAAAACATCTCCTTGGGCATGTTATGGGTCTCTCCTCTCTCCTGGGGTTTCTCTTTCCAAATGAAACCTGCAGCAGCAGCCTTTGGTGCTGAAGGAGGCAGCAAACATAAGATCCCTTGCACACTTGGCAAGAACAGGCTGTAAGCTGCAGAGACCTGTGAGGCTGAAAACTGACATGTGGGAGGAGACAGGCAGGGATGGGAAACAGGGAGTGAAAACAGCCCAGGGCTCCAGTCCACAGCATGTCACCCACTGGACTTGCTGGGGTACCCCAGAATGCTCCCCAAGGAGGTACCTTCAGCTGCCAGCTTGGCCACATAGTCCAGACCATCGGAGATGTGCACTTGCATCCGGTCTCCCTGGGAGAAGCCAAACCATTGCGTGGCCACCTCCAGCATGGAGGGGTCGATCTCCACCACGGCCACATGGGCCTGTGAGAAGTAGTCATGGACGAAGAGGGGCAGGCTGCCCCCGCCAAGCCCCACCACCAGCACTGCCAGTGAGGCTCCTGCCAACAGAGAATACCCAGTGAGAATATGCCATGTTCCCCCTGCTCTTCCCACCACCATCCCCAAACCACTTTGGGAGGGGTGCATGGGGCACCTGGGCCAGAAGAGCCTTCCCCCAAGAAGCTGAGGCATGGGGACACAGGCGCACCTGCCCCAGCACAGCCTCCCACTGCCAGCCTCGTCACCTGGGAGGGGGTCGGGGCCCCCCAGCAGGCAGAGCCCTGCAACCATGGCCTTGTGGTGCTCACAGCACAGGTAGCTCTTGTCAATGGCCGAAGGCGGTTCAGCAGGGCTGAGTTTTTTCTTATCCTTCCTCCGTTTCTTCTGGCCTGAGTGACAAAAGACATCAGCTGGTAATGCGAGGTGGGAAGCGGGGGTGCTTTCTGGGGACTAGTCACCCCCAGAGCTGCCCCACCCACAGTGCAAAAATGCTCCCAGAGCTGCGCTAGGACAAGGCAGACAGGTCCCAGCAGGACTTTTACCTTCCCCCTCAATCTCACTCTCTGTCACCCCAAAAACTCAACCTTGGCCCCTGCCCCTTCCTGGCTGCCCCAGGTACCTGGGAGAGGTGTGGGGGCCAGGAGCCGAGCCTCTGACTGCACCACGTTCCTGTTGTGGAGGAAGATGAGGCGGCGGAAGTAGGAGGTGCCATCTCCCTTCACATCCTCCACCACGAAGTCCCCGCTCAGGGGGCTGGTGTCGCGGTGCCGCACTGTCCGCACCCCAATGTCCCCTCCCACAGACAGGAAGGGCACCTGCAGGGAGGACAGGGACTGGGGTGAGGAAGGAAAAACTGCAGGAACAGAGTCTGGCATTCCCACTGTCCTGGCTATGGCTACAGAGTGAGGATGAGGCAGACACAGTGCAGGAGCAGTGTGACATCCCAGGAGAGCTGAGGACCTGCACTGGTTTCACTCTGATATATGTGTGGGGGACAGGGAGCAAACACCTCAAGACTTCTTGCAAGAGCTCAGGTTTGGGGAGTTGGGTCAGAAAGGAGACAGAAGAAACAGGAGAAGTTAAAGCCAGAAGAGGCTGCATGCCCTCAGGGTTTCGGGATGTCTGGTATTCTTGGGTTTTTGAGGGGAAAGATTTCACACTAAATTGTGCAACACAAGCACCTAAAAATCCCGCCTCCAAGCAAAAGCTGGAAAGAAAACAGAGAAGAGCTGCACCTGAGGCCAGTCTCCTGCCCAACAAGGCAGCCAGCTCACACATTGCAGCTTGGTCTCCCTTTGCAGAGAGCCAGCCTGGCTGTGGTATTGGGAAGCCAGTCCAGCGGGCTGGGCAGTGGAGACTCACCTGCTGCCGGGCAGGGAGGCCCGGCGGGGCCAGCTCCATCACCTTCCCCGACAGCTCCTCCTGGATGCCAGCCATGCCCTCGTAGTGCTGCTCCCTGTGCAGGGCCACAGTGACCAGGCGTCCGAAGCCCGCACTGCTGGCCAGCTGCCTCCGCCCTTCCTCTGTACCAAAGAGCCACTCGGTTTCTCTGCCCTGTGGAACTGCAGAAGGGGCTGCCATCAGCCTGGGCCATTCCTGGTTCCTGGGCAACCACTCCAGCCACCAACGGAGGAGCCACAGGGAATGGCAAGACATCACTAGGAGGTACTACTGTGTGACTAGAGCCATGCACTGTAACCACCAAGAGAGCCAGGACTTCCCCTGTTTTGAGCAGGCTCATGAACGAGGCTGGAAAAGCCTTATCTCATAACCAGGGGGTGTCCAACAGCCATGACCTGCCTCCAGGCTGTGCTAAACCCCAGCCTTGCAGGCATGCATGGAAAGAACAGTGCTGCTGGCAGAGCATGACACATCTCTATGAGGTGCATGCACAAAAGCCAAGTGCAGCCCCAGCAGCCCAGCCAGCTGAATTGCTGCACTCAGGCTTTATGCACCAATGTGCTATGGCAGGCGTCACCAGCATTAAGGCAGGAATCAACCCCTTGGAGCCAGGGCAGGCAGCATCCTTCTGCTGTGAGATAAAGCCAGCAAGCTCTGTACCAGATCTCTGCTTGCACCAGCAGGCAAACCCATGTCCCACCACAAAGCCAGGATTAAAACATCAATTAAACCCTGCACAGGTTGGTTATTTCCCTCTTCAGCCTCAATTTCAGCAAGGTCAGGACGACTGGCCATTTTTGCAGCTCCTGGTCAGAACACCTTCTCACTGCAGGTAGGACTGGCTGTACTCACTGATGAAGATGGCAAAGCGATTGTCCCGGGAAGGTTTCACCGAGGGGCTGTCAACCACATTCAGTGTGTACCGAGGCTTCCCACTCTGCTTGTCACACAGATCCAGGGAAACCTGTTCCCTGCAGGGGGTTTTGCCCAGCTGGCTGCAGAGCAGAGCATAATGCTGTCTGTCCCTCACCGCTGCCACCAATCGCTCCGTGCTCTCCACCCGCATCGGCTTGTCCTGCTCCTCGGGGCAGATCTCCAGGATCTGTTGTGCCGAGCCAGGGATCTTCCTGAACTTTGTCATGACATAGACAAAGACTGGTAAGACAAACTGCTGCTTGTTCCCACTGCCAGCGACCTGATGGACACGCACGACCCAGCCTTCCTGGGAGAAGTATTCCACTGCTTTCTTCAGCACATGTGCCTGAGCCAAGGAGATGCAGAGGTAGCGCCCTCCTACCTGCAGGACCCGGCTGATCTGGGCAAACATCCGGTCTACCTTGGCCAGAGTGGCCTCCTCCTCATCGGTGAGGAGGGCGTCCAGTGTGCCTTTGTCCAGGACCACCTGGAAATGGGCATCAGGGAAGTCCATCTGAAGCATGTCCATGAGTAGGTAGCTCATCTTTGGTCTCTTGCTCCCACTCCGCTCCTGCATCTGGCGGATCACGGCATCGCTGATGTCAATGTTCACGATGTCCTCACACATTCCCATGTCATACATCTGCTCACTCAGCTCAGAGTTCCCACAGCCCACCACGAGAACCTGGGGCACAGCACAAGAGCAGCAGGATGGTGAGAACCCCCTGGAAACATGCCCCACAGCACTTCATGAGCAAATATCAGCCATGGCTATGAGCCCTCTGTGAAAGCCACACCCACAGCACCTGCAAACCCACTCCCCAGACCCTAAGACAACACTTCCATAGAGAAAAGTCATGTGGGCACAGAAGCAATGGATCTGCTGCATCTCCTTTGGGAATGATGTGGGTGTTTTAACCACAAGAGCTCCCAAGACCAGGGCAGTGGAGAGGTCTCTAGTGCCCTCCTGCTGTGTCATACTAGGGGCCTCACATCGTCTGTGTTGACACACAACAGTAGTTTGTGGTGGGACATGACAGTGCAGAACTCACACACAGAATCATTTAAGTTGGAAAAGACTTCTGAGATCATCGAATCCGACCTGTGGCCCAACACACTACCACATCAACTAGACCTTGGCACTAAGTACCATGTCCAGTCTCTCCTCTAACACCTACAGGGACAGCGACTCCACCACCTCCCTGGACAGCCCATTCCAATGACTAAGCACCGCTTGTGTGAAGAAATTCTTCCTAATGTCCAACCTAAACGTCTCTGGCGCAGCTTAAGATTGTATCCTCTCGTAGCGTCACTGGTTGTCGGGGAAAAGAGATCGACGCGCACCTGGCTACAACCTCCTTTCAGGCAGTTGTAGAGTGATAAGGTGACCCTTGAGCGTCCTCTTCTCCAGGCTAAACAACTCCAGGAGGAGCCCCGGGGACGCTGGGCCCGGGCACAGGGTACTCAGGGAGCTCACCTTGTCGCGGGGCCGCACGTACTTGTGCAGGACGGGGCAGAGCTCCGGGAAGGCCCCGTACCACTCGAAGGGGCGCTGCCCGCGCTGCCGGAAGAAGCGGTCCCAGTACCGTGCGGAGCCGAACTCCGCGGGGCTGTGGGGTAGCAGCTCCATGACCGGGCTGGTTCGGTCCCGATCCCAACCCCGCTCCCGCAGCGGCCCCACGTGTCCCGGCGCTGACCACTTCCGGCTGCGCAGCGCGTGGGGGAGGACCCGCCACCTATTGGCTGCTGCCACTCCCATGACCACTTCCCATTGGCCAGCGCAGCAGTCACGCCCCGCCTACGCCCCGCCCCATTCCCCATCCCAATCTCGATCCCCATCCCGATCCCGTTTCCCGGGGCCATACGGGCACCCCGCGCTGGGTCTCCTGTCAGAAAGGGCAGCAGGCACTGGCGGCGCCGCCCCCGCGGAACAAAGCGCAGCTTGAAGAGCCCAGACCCGCTGGGCTCCCGCGGCGCTGTCGAAGCGACAAAAACAAGGCGGGGAAAAAAGCACCAGAGGGTTCCAAAGGAGCAGCTTTAATGGCAGCCCGCAGCAGAACAAAGCTCAGCCGGGGCTGGGTGTGACATGGACAACACCTGCCTGGGCAGGGCGGGTTGGGTGGATGATCTCCAGAGGTCCCTTCCAGCCCCAGACACTCTGCGACTGTGAACATGAGGTGCCCTCAGCCCGGGGCACTAACTGGGACCAGAATGGAGTTCTGTTGAGTTGTTCTGAAGGAAGAAGGCAGAGAGCTCGCTCAGCGCTCTGTATCGGTGGGAGATGGAGTTCTTCACTGCCTTGGGCAGCTCGGCGTAGCTGCAAGGCAGAGAAAATACAAGTCTCAGCAGCAGAGACACAAAGCACATGTTCCATGGGTTCCCTGTAATGCACCAGGAGAGTGTTTCTCCTTGATGCCCTTGTAAGCAAGTTCCTCTTGACACCCTCGACCCTGGCTTGCCTTACATAAAGGGCTGTAGGCTGAACACTACTTACGTCTGGCTGTAGCCATCTGGCTGAAAGCAGGGATCCCAGCCAAAATCCCGAGGGCCTCTGGGCTCCACAATCAGCCCCTGCCATGAGAAAGCAAAAAGGCCCCTGAAGCCATGGGTTTGCAGCAATTACCTGCAGTCACATTTCAAAAACAGGCTGAGGAGCTGCATGCAGGCACAGCCCCCCACAGGCTCTTCACAGTGCTGTGCTCTTTCCCAGCACCATCCCAGGGTGTGACCAAAATCAGCAGCCCCAAACTCATGCTCCCCTATGCTGGCAGGGCCTTTACTCCTCCAATTAACAGATCTAACAACTGCACTTGAATAGAGCCCTGTCAGAGGGAGATGAGGCACTGAAGAGTCAGGTGCAGAGTTCAGCAAGTACCACTGGAAAAAGGGCTGCAGCATCAGCACCCACCAGCTGCATTCTCCCTCAGCCTGTTCCCAGCACTGAGAAGCTCCTAGAGCATTCAGTGACCCAGGGGCCACTAAAAGTGTCCTCAGCAGAGCCAGTGCTGTCACACATCACACCACAGCCCTCCTCTCTCAGCACGTTCCCTTCCCCAGGCATACCACCTACATGGGTCTGGCCTTTGAACAGCCTCACAGGCTCCTCGGGGTTCCCACTGCTGAAGGCAAAGGTACAGAGAGCATAGGCAGACTTGTCTTCAAACCCAGCCAGCAGCTTGTACAGGCCTGAGAGACAGAAAGGATCTCGGCGTTACTGCCGCTCCCTCGGAGCGTAACACACCCCCTAGGGACGGATCGAGGGAGCATCCCACTCCACACGGCATTCCCAGCCACTGCGGAGAGGAGGAGCCGCTGGAGGGGACAAAAGCTCAGGTATAATGATGTTCTTGGTGGGATCCCTCCTATCACTGAAGCCAGAGCCTCGGATCTCACAGATGGTAATTTGGGAGAGTTAGGAAATTAATGCACAGCACCAGAGAGGATTAAAACCACGCTGAATTAGTGATTAATGCTCGTGTTAATGAGATCAGTGCCGGATTTGCAGTCACACTCTGAACTGTGGGATGAAGGCAGTCACTGCAAACCAGGTGAGCATTGGTGGAGAGGGGTTTGCACTGAAGCCAAAGGGAGCAGCAGGTCTGTCAGGTCACACTGATCACAAACAAGAAGTTCCCACAAGCCCTGCCACCACGCTGCTGAGGCAGGAGTCTGGGAATCCAGGGATGAAGCTACTGAGGAAAACAACATCCCAGGAAGGCAGGCACAGAACAGGCTCGAGGAGACGATGTGAACAGAGATGGATAGGCAGGAAAAGGAACGAGCTATGAAACAGGCAGGCTTGGCGGAACTCAGCACAGAGAGAGATCCACTTCAGAGGGAATAGAGAGTCACATGCAGAGCTGTAACACAAGGGCAGTACCTTCTGGCTTGAGTTTCTCCAGGAACCATTTTCTGAAAGGCAGAGTGGAAAGATTAATTTTTGCTATTATCCCTCAGAAATACAAGCATCCTTGAGACATTGCTGCCTACATTTTCATGGTCTTTTGAATCTCTCTTCAGTCGTCTATCAGATCACCTCAGGACTATTTACCAGTAAGGATAACTTAGTAACTTAGTAACTTAATAACTTAGCTCTTAAAATGAATGGGACACAGTGAGAATAGCACTAGGATATTTAATTTACAGTAGTCCTGGGATCCATGTAAATAACCCAGTTCTCACTCCTGAGCACTGACATGCCAAAATACATTTCTTGGCACAAACTATTCACATTTTATGCCCCGCTGTAGTGCTGACTTGGCCACAGCCTCAAGCCTGCCAGAGTTCAGGAAGTATTTGAACAAGGTTCTAACTCTGGTGCACAAAAGGGGAAACAACTTCCCTCCTACTTACATGTAGGGTCCTGGAAGGCCCCCCAGGGCATTGAAGCACAAGCAGGTGTCCTCTACTATGACAGGTCCCTGAATCTACAGCAAAAGAAAAAGAGAAGGAAACATTAGCCCTAAAGAAAAGTCACTGCGTCCAAAACCATTTTCTTGCTCTGTCCTATCCTCACATTTCCTCCTTACCTCAAATACAACCTCGATCTCAAAGACAACCCACACCAAACAGACAATCAAACCCAGGACCTCCCCAGGCAGGCCAAAGTGGCTAAAGATCAGTAGGGAAGGTTTCACAGGGAGCAAAACAAGCTAGGCTGAACTCCTGGGGGTTGTGAATGACAGGACAAGAAAAGGGAAAACCTGTGTCCTGGTGGCAAGCCTACATTCTTCTTGAGCCCCAGCCTTCCCGTGGTTCTTTTAAGACACTCATCCCAGGGATAGCTCTGGAGGCTGCAGCTGACAGCAAACTCTGTGTCCCACAGCTTATGGGGCTGGACTGAAGGAGCTGCCATGTCCTCCCGAGGCTCGAGGGACACAGGAGGATGGACGAGCCACAGCAGGGCTGTCAAAACACCGTGTCACCAGTGACAATACACCATCACCCGGCATAAACCGGGGTGAAGGGAGCACAGTGATGTCAGGCCAGGCTGGATGTGTTTCTGACTTCCCTCGGGGCTGGTCTGGATGCCCCAGTGTCCCTGCATTGGGAAAAGCAAGAGAGCGAGCGAGCGACCTGGCGTGCGGCTTCACGGCACTTCTGCACGGAGATCTCGTCTGGCTCCCCCTGGTACTCGGGCACTGCGGACACAGGGACAGGGCGCTGAGGAAACGGGCGGGGCGAACAGCTGCGTCCCCTCCCCGGCCCCGCCAGCAACTCACGGTCGATTTTCTTCGCCACCAGCGTGTAGGGAGAGGAGTCCCCGAGGATCTGCGTGACCTGCGGAGGGAACAGAGATGGAGCAGGGAGGCAGCTGTGGGGCACCCCCGCCCTCTCGCCCGCCCCGCACCTCCTCCAGCTTCTTGGCGTTGCCGGTGACGAACACGACGCTCCGCCGGGCGGGCGCCGCCATGCTGGGCCCACGCCTGCGCGCGCCCCGCCGCCAATCAACGCCTGCCGCGGCGCCGCGCCCCCCGGCGCTCAGCCAATGGGGAGAGGCTCCCCCCACGGCGCTCAGCCAATGGGAGCCGCGCCCGCCCGGCCGCCGAGGCCGAGCGCGGGTCTCGCGAGAGGCGCGCGGAGGGCGGGGCGGGTCACCATGGCGACCGCGGCCCCCTCACGGTGCTCCCATGGCTCCCCCACGGGCCCCTCACGGCCCCTGTTCATCGCCCCGGCCTTTGGCAGCCGCCTCCGGAGTATCCCCGTGCCTGCTCTCCCTGAAGCAGAACCACATGGGGTTGGGCGAATCTTTCAGTGGATCGCGCTCCAAGCTCTGCTGCCGTTCACCCCCCCGTCCTTTGGCGAGTCTCCGCGCTCTGGGACATCTGGTTTCCTGTGTTCCAGCGCTCAGGTTTCAGGTTCCATCGCTGTTGGTTTGCCGCTCGTGGTGCCTCTCACAGCCAGAGCAGGTCCCTTGGGAAGGTCTGTGCTCAGGACAGACCCCAGCACGGAGTGACTCGAACCTAAAACCACGCCTGGCAACGCACGGCAGTGCAGTGGTGTCTTTGGTTGTGGCAGCTTTCCCTGATCTGCATCTCAGGTAACGCTGTGGCAAAGCCTCCTGGGCTTCGGAGTCAAGAGGTGTCCGTGTGGAGCCCTCGAGAAGGGCTCGGGGCTGGTGGGAGCAGTGCCCTGTGAGGCAGCACCAGGTCCTGGGAGCTCTCCCGCCGTATCCAGCCCATAGGTATCCGTAGGTTATCCAGCCCTCTCCTCACTGCCAGCGCCCCCAGAAGCCCATGCTTTGCCAGGGCACCCTCGAGGAGGGACTGTTTTCCCCCCTGGGCTGCCCAGTTGCCAGAGACAGGACGTCTCTTCCCACCTGTACCACATCCCTGCAGCCCCTCTGTGCCCTCAGACCCCGGGGTCTCGCCCCACAGGTCACACCTGCAAGCCTGGGGGGAGGAATGCATAGTTACAGCCAGAAGATGCCATTCCCTGTGCAAAAGCAATCATGTGGAAAACAGCAGCTGATGGGCTGTCTTTGCACTGTGAGGGAATGGATAAAACAGATCTGACACTTGGGTGAAGGAGTTGTTTTCGTTGTAGAATGTTCTTCATAACATCTCCCAAGTGTAAACTAACCCCCAAGCATGCAGACACTGCTGGAAACAACAACCCTTCTGCTCATTGCAGTTCCCTCTGCCACCAGTCCAGCATGGAACACCACAGGCTGCAGGAAAAAGATCACAGTATCAAAGGATCACAAGGAGGACTGCTCTTTACCACCCCAAGACCAGACATTTCTAATGGTCTTTCCAGCCTTGAAAAAAAAAAAAAATCTGTAAGTTGCTTAGTAAGTTCTGTTACTGTGAAGTATCTGACCAAGGATGTTGGTTTGCTGCTGCTGGTGCTTCTCCAAGGCAGAGCTGGTCCCTTGGGAAGGTCCTCGCTCAGGACAACTACTGAGGGACCCACCCAAAATTGACCCAAACCCAGTTCTGGTAACTCAAGTAGGTGCAGTGATGGCTTTGGTTGTGGCAGCTTTCCCTGCCCTGCATTTCAGGTAACACCATCTGCACTCCAACCTCCTGGGAATGCAGTAAAATCTCTCCAGCAGAGTTGAGCAATTCCATCTTTTCCAGCGCAAGATCCTGCTGCCTGCACCTTGCTGTCTGGAGGGGCTTGGTCCAGACTTCATCCCATCAGCACCCACTTTGCAATGCCCTTAGCCCAGCATTAAAGCCAGTCTTGGCCTCCAGCAAGCAACTCCAAAACTCCCTTCTCTTACTCGGACCTGATGCCCCAGGGATCTCAACTCCTCATGCAAACCTGTGGCACCAAGGTCCTGCTGTGGGAGGCAGAAGCACCGAGATGGGGCTGGGAGAGAAAGGCAGAGGCATTGGCAGGGCTCTCCAGCAGCAGGAGTAAATTAACTCACTTCCCAGTTGGTACCCAACAGCTCAGGGAGATCTGCAGCCCACCTGGAGACACACAACAGTTCCTCTTCATCCACTTTCTGGATCCCTTGCAGTCAGAATGATTTTTGTTCCTTCCACTGGATGCATGGTCTTAAAACCAGCCTATACATTAGGAAGAAAAACCCAGCTTGGTTTTCTGGTTCCCATATGGAGAGATCAGGGTTCACAGAGGGGAAAAGTTCTGTTTATATTCCAGCTGAGCAAGCAGAGCTTGTAATCACATCCAAGCCTCCAGCCTGCTGTGCTCACTGTTAATCCCCTTCCCTGCATGGGGCAGCACCACCACTCAGGTGGAAACTGTACAAGGTCCTGGGGGCAGGTTCAAAAGAGGCAGCTGGGACATGGCCCTGGGAATTCTCTGGGGCACCATTTCCCCTCTCTGGTATTATTTCAAACACATGCTAAGCAGGATGGCTTTTTTTTTTCATCAGAAAAGACCAAAGAGAAAACCAGGAGAGTTTGATCTTGGCTCAGCTAAAGTCACAGGCTCAGGACTGGAAAGAACAAGGGTCCCAAAAATAAAGGGCTGACAGAAATGCCACTGACCTGAGACCACAGCTGGAGACAGCCAGACCACCACAGTCCCACCCAGGGATGGAAGCAGTTTAGCTCCTGTTTATACCAGCCCTGGGACCTCTACACATGTATGAGAACAACTCCCACCCCACTGGATCACAAGAAACCAAGTGGGCTGGCACTGGAACCACAACCACGACTTTGAGGGAAGGGGTCTGAATATGAAGTGGGCTCAGTCACTGTGGATTGGTTTCAGGAGAGTTGCTCTTCTCCTGCTGTGTCTTTATATAATCGTGCTAATTGCTGGGCTTCACACACACTTCTTGCTTTTGATTAAGAAAACACAGAAATTACCCATTTGCAGGAACTCTCAGCCGTGGAGAGCCCTGAATGGCCTCCAAAACTTTATGAAGACGTGCAGAAACTCCACATTTACAGTCAAAAATAGGTTTACTGGAATGTCTTTAGTCACAGCTGTAAGCAGCAATACTCTAAACACTGAGCTTGTGCATTCCCATGGCAGGACCAGAAAATCTTCTGTAAAACAGAACTTCAGGTTTTTTTCCTCCTTTTTTTTTTTTTTTTTTGGAACAAGAGAGAAACAACACCCTTGCAGGTCTCCACAAGAGTCAGTTCCCTATAATATACTGGTATGTTTCTCTTTAGATATTTATCCCCTCCTTTTCTGTGATTAAAGAACAGTGTCCCCTCTGCCTTTCACAGCAGGGAGCTGCTCAAACAGTATTATTAATATTACAACTCAACCATATATACAGATAGATTGTAGTGGCAAGTAACCAGCTCCAAACCAGAGACCCAGAATTCCACAAAACAGGTGATTTGGGATCTGAATCTTCTGTTATAAAAAAAAAGTCTGACAGCAGGAACAGGTACTCGACTGGAAAAGGGTTGTTTGGCAGCTCCTAAAACACTCCGTTAGAACTGGCCACTTGCCACCTCCTCCTCCTCCTTGCTCCCAGGAGAAAAACAACTTCAAAGCTATATACAGATATCTCACTTAAATTACACAGCAGTTTGGATCTCCCAGAGGCTGCTCCAGCGAAGCCTCCAGCTGCCCCGTCAGGAACGGTACTTCAGGACTATGGGTACTGGAAAACACAAAGGAACAAGCTCTCACCACACACCTTCATGTGCAACACCCGTCCCTGCCAGGGAGCACCCCCATTCTGTTGCGACAAACACCAAGAAGCTGCGAGCAGAAGTGTGTTCTCAAGCTAAAGCAATCTGCTGCCTGAACACACACTAGACAACATATTCTGCCACCTTCATCTCCTTCCAGTTTCCCAAAATTAAACCAGATGGGATTTTCCATCAGTCTCTCTCTCTCCATCCTGTTGCCAGCTCTGCTTCTCTTGCTGCAGGCTGTGTGTCAGGAGGACAGCTCACCATGAAGGCTTTGCTGAAGGAACATGTACACTTACAGAGCTGCCCCCAAACACTTCAGTGGGAGGAAAACCCTCCAGATCCAGTGGCATGGAAGGACTGCACTGCCATGCTGGGCTGCCTGGATCTCCGGGGCACATCATTCTGCAGGCAGAGACATTAATTACTTCTGCCTGGTCATTATTAGGTGTTTGGTAGGAAAAGCAGTGACATCTCTGCTCTGAGGAGCTCCATGAAGGGCAGAGAGCAGGGACCAATGGCAAAGCCAAAACAGCTACTTGGTGGAACTTAAGCAGTTTTGGAGAAGAGCCGTTCTAGGCAGCAGGCTCATTACAAGATGGCTGATATATGTAGAGGTGCCTTTGAAAGACATTGTTTTGGTCTGACTTTTCCATTTATTCCCACCAGCCTCAGCATCAGTCAGTGCCAGCCTTGGATCAATACAAGATTGGCAGGGCAATCCTGGCTTTCTCTGGTCATAGTCAGCAGGACTTGGTTTGAGCCTTGCAGAGGAGCACAGAGTAGTCTACAGGCACCACTTATGATGGCTTAAAGCAGATTGGTGTCTGATGGACTCGCTCAGGTGCTCTGCCCCAGGGACAACAACTCCACAGCGTGGAGCTACTGGAGCTACTCACCAATGATCACGAGCAAGAGAACAACCACCACCATCGCTATGATCGCTTTCATCTGCAAGAGGAGCACACAGACACCTTACACAGGGTGCCATGGGCAGCTGCTTCAACCCAAAAGGACGTATTTGCCTTCCAGCACCTTTTCAGCTGGAAAGCAGAGCTTCTCCATCCCCTCCCAGAAGAAGGCAGGCAACCACCCTTCCACAAACCCACCCCTGCCTGTTCCCATTCTTGCTCACCTTACAGTCTCTCCACCACATCTGTCTCCGGAGATGCTTGGCTCTTTTGCTAAAAGCTGCTGCATTGTCTGATAAACTGTCTATTCAAGGAAAGGAAAGAAGTGATTCAGTGGCATACAGAGTCAGAGCACCCACTCCTCCTAACTCCACTGAGTTTGATGCAATAAACTCGACATTAGGGGAAAAGACCCAACCACAGCGTGATTCACCAAAGCCCCAGCAGATGCCAGTGTGATGCCCTTCACCGGAGCACAGACAAGTTGACAGGAATTTGCTATGCAAGCCAAGGGGACAGTGCCAGGAGAAAGACCAATCTACCTTTGCTTGAAAGATCTACTAGATCACAGCACCCAGATGCCCCAAACTAACACATGTGCACAGAGCTGCAGAAGGTGAAGGTAGAAAGAGGAGAATGTCGATGGAAAGTTAGATCTGCAGCTGAAGGCTGGGAAACATCACTCCCAGGAAGGACAAAAATACAAGCCCAGTTCTGTCATTAGGTGCTTTCTGACTGAACCAGGTAACCTGGCCCAGAACCAGGAAAAGATGTGGGGAGCAGGCCCGCAGAGCTGCATTTGGGATCACACCTGATTTATCCTGCAGGTCATCCAGCCGCTCGCCTCTCTCGATCACCTTCGTGATGTTCTCCTGCATGACATCGATGACTTCATCCACCTGGTTCTGGACACTGGGGGCAGAGCACAGGCAGTGTGAGGGGCAGAACTGGGCACCACAGGCTGTGCATCACAGCTCAGAGCTGCCCAGGCTGCGAGATCAGAGAGGTCACCCACAAAAATGGAAGGGCACAACAGTGGAGACAGGCTGATGGGATGCCAGGGAAGCCAGAGGCACAGAGTGGGTCTCCAGCAATGTCAGGAAGAGCAAAAGAACACGAGGGGCTCAGAGAGAACACTGGAAAATAGGCAGAAGGGATTACTGTCTGTAACACCTTTAACACACAAATGCAGTACGAAAAGGCACTGAAAAAAACAAAACCAGTCGCTGCTGATGGGCACCTCTGCTACAGAAGAGCTCACAAAGCAGGAACAAAAAGTATAAACCCCACACCTCATCTTTCCATGTTTCATGGAATCTCACACCACACCTTTGCCCACTAACTTGGGGTGAAATCAAATCAAGGTGCACTCCCCTCTTCAGCAACTGAATTGCTAAATTAAACCCACTCTGCCAGAGGCATCAAGAGGACACCAAAGAAATGGCTGATATGAAGTAAACCAATTCATCTTCTCATAGGTTATGCAACTATGTGGGTAGTCACTTCAGTGAACAGTAGCCTAAATCACACCCGGAGGGTTATTAAAAATGCATTTATTCACTCCAGAAAAAAAAAAAAAAAGAACACATTGGCAAGAGAGAAAAATTTTCCTGGTGGAAAAATACTGCTACATTCTGGTTTGTATTTTGGAGCTAATACACTTTTGTTTTCCTGGAGATAGAAATAAGTATTTCCTTGAGGCCCTGGGGCCACAATACATTGTTTGAGACATACCGTTCCCAGAAAATCAATAGCAACAGCAGGATCTTGGAGGCAGAACTACACACAGGGCAACAAAACAGAAATAGCTCCAGGCCACTCACTCTGCAGCAATCTTAGGTTTGATGGCTTAGGTTGCCTCAATTAAAAACATTTAAGCACTTCAAACATACTGAAATGCATCCAGCAGTAGATAAATATGCAGCACAAATAGGCCACTGCAGCAGCCCTCCACATTACCCTGAAGTCAGAGCACTTGGAATGACAGGGACAGCAGATCCTCCCCCATGGCCAAGACAGACTTGGAGCAACTGCCCAAGGCCAGTCAATAGGGCACAGCAGAACCAGGAACAACCTGTCCTAGCCTCCATGCCTATAATTAATTAATTAGTTAATTAGAGACATAGATTCACTCTAACCCACTTCTCCTGCCTTCCTACCAGCTACCTGCCTCACTGAGCAGACACTTTGGGTTGATGAGGAACAGCTGCAACAAGCAGTAGTGGTCACAATGGAAAACCACACATCTTGCTCACATTTACTTACTGGTCCAAAAACAAGCAGTAAAAAAATCATTAAAAGGTTGTTTTCTCCCCTGAAAGTTCTAGGGATGGCTCCAGATATTTGAATATGAAGAGGGTTCCCATCTTAGCCTCTCAGGTCAAGCTCTGTAGCACCACTGCACTTCAGCTTCCAGAGCTGGAACAGCCAGGCAACACCTCTGAAACCAGATTCTGTGTTAACAGCCTTCATATGGCACATGCTGGACTCCCAGCAGCACATATAAACATGTGCTTTATTTAGGACACCACAAGACAGGAACCTGCCTTCCCTGTGCTGCATCACAGAGTCCGTGGGAGCAGCATCTCTCTAAACCCACCTATACCATGTGGTGGCAGCTCCCGCCTTCCACATTGACAAGAGACACCTTCCAGCAGTTCCTTACCTGGAGGGGAAGGGCACAGATAACCCCCAAACACTTCTCAGCAGGAACCTGCCCTGTGCCCAGCAGCCTGTTCTGATCCACCCTTTGTTTTACAAGGTAGAAGGCAAGTGCCAGAGCTGCCACCGTTGGGAAAGTGTGGAAGGTGGCACTGAGGACACAGCCTGATTCTGTCTGGGAAACATGGTGGCAGTGCCCTATGCAGCAAAGGGTCCACCTGACACAGGAAGCATGCAGCCCCATGGCCCATCCTTGAGACAGCAAGTGAGGAGGAGGAGGAGGAATGCTCTGCAAGGGGGTTTCCTGACCTCGGCACAAGTCCCAGCTCAGAGCTGCCAGCAATGCAGCTCCAGCTTAGGGTGAGAGAAGAAAAGCAGAAACATCTGCTACCCAAGATGAGCCAACTTGGCAAAATCTCTTAAGGCCTTAAACATCGGCTTCACAGGCAGAAGTCTACATTTGCAGTATGTAAATGTTTCAAAAATAATTTACTGGCTTGAAAATAAAGAGATTTCCTCCTACAACAGATTTGTAAGCAAGTTATCCTAGTACAACTAACAAGTGAGAGCACGCAAGGTTATAGTGCATCCAGGAATGTGCAAAGCAATCCAATACCACCATCCTTGCCAGTAAGCTCAGAGCCTGGAGAGATGCTGCTGCAGTCTTGGGACACCTCAAAGTGTAGGAAGCAAAGCGGGCAGGTACCTAACTTCAAGCTTCTGTGGTGCATACCAGAATTTGGGAGAGACCTATGGAGCACAGACCCTTATTGCCCAAGCTGCATCTCAGCATCCCACCCTTCTCCCCTGAGGTGCTGGTGAAACACCAAGAGTCTTTGCTACCTTCCCAAACCCTGGTAGGCTGTTAACTGTACCCAGAAAACAAAATAATTCACAGGTAAAGAATGCAGGCACAGAGAAATCAAGGCTTATGAACTCCCACAAGTGTTGAGATGTTGAACTTCCATGGACCACAGATGCATTTGAGCAGCCCAGTTAATACCTTTTGGTATCTGATGTAAAAGAGAACCCTGGGGAAAAACAAAAAACAAACAACACAAAAAACCAAAAACCAAAACAAAAAATCAAAAGCAAACAAACAAAACCCCCAAAAAACAGGAAGAGACCAATCCAGGGAACAAAATTTTGACCTCTACCCAGTGCCTTAACCAGACCTTAAGCCAGCCCTTGCTTTCTGCTCTCTCTCACCCATCAGTGCTGTGGTGATGCCTCTCCAGGAGGGGGCTGAGATGGTCAGCCTATGCATGAGCCCAGCAGTTTCAGAACAAATTCAAAAATTCCCACTAGTTTGGCATGTTTGAGCTGGAAACTCAGGTCACATCAAGAAGAAAATATTTTCTTATTTTATTTGGCAAGAGGGAATGAATCCTCTAATATGAAACGTATTTCCTGTTGGGGAGCTACTGGCTTTTGACACATACGCTCCATGTCCTTCACTCCAGCCAGATTTCCAAGAGAAATAAAATAGCATAAATACCTGCCAGGAAAGGGAGAAAGACAAAAGCGTAAAATATGTCTCCCATAACCCTCCTTCTCACTAGTTTCTGGAAACATGATGCTCGTAACAAGACAGCAAGTATACACCATCAAAGCAATGGGAGACCCAGCAGCCCTTAACTTGGTTTAGACTCCTCTTTTCTCGTGCTTTGCTGTACCACAGTGGGAGGAATAAGCCTTTCCATTTTGGCCACACGGGGTTAGGTATTGAAAAATCCTTGGACTGGTCAGGGTGCTGAGAAAACAACAGTGCTGCATTCTCCACATGCTGTAAACAGGCTGTGCACACACTGTGGGATGTGCTGCCCAGGGCTGCTGCTTGTCTCTAGGCTGGCTGTTTACAGCCAGCATGACATACTGCTGTTTGCCACCCCAATCATATTAACAGTGCTGTATTTTGGTGCAAGTGGCACCCAAACACCCCTTCTGTTCCACAGAAGAGGGAACAGGATGCAGAGTCAGGAGGCTACAAAGGCAGGAGGCCAGCACTGCACAGCACTCCCCAAGGCACAGCTCCACAACAGGGCACCAGCACTGAAACATGCCACAGATCCCTGGCTATAAGTTGCTGCTTCATCCTAGCTGTGAGGAAAACAGCAATCTGTGCTTCCCTGAAGCCTTTCAGTCACTGACAGGATTATATCCAATGATACCTGTCAATATGGTCTCGATATCACCTTCAAATGAAAGCCTGCACTGTGGCTGAGGCCCCCTGCACAACCAGCACCTGCCACGAACTGGCCCTGGGGAGTTGTCAATCCTTGCCTTCAAACCGTTCCCCAGAACTTCCCACTCCTCATGGCGTGCAGACAGACAGAGCCACAGGGGCAGAGCCCTGGGCCAGGGATGCTGGTCACGCCCAGCAGAGCAATTAGGGCATCACAGGGACCAAGGCCTGGCTCCCAGGATACTCCAGCAGAGTGCTGAGCCTTGTCACCAGCACAAACAGCAACCCAAATCCAACAGCACAGTCTCCAGAAGGCACGAACATCATCAGTGAAGTAAGTCAAGCAGTGCAGAAAAGGGAATGATTTTAGTGGTGTTTTTGAAAAGATGGCCTGTGATTAGAGGCTCTTGTTAAATAAAAGAAACGTAGGTAGAAGATGAACATCCCATCTTCCTTTGAAAAGGCATTAAGAGCTCTCACACACATTCAGGAATGGCAGAGAAAGGAGTTCAGCTTTCTCTTACCGGTTCTTGGTAACTTTGGGGAAAAGGATAAAAATCTGTTAAAAGCTGCCTTTCAGCTCCAGCCCACCCTGGGCATGGGATGTCTTAGAGGGAGCCTGAGGGACCCCACAAGGCCTGTCAATTACCAGAGGAGAGTTCACCCCAACCAAGCAGCTTCCAGACACATCAAGACAAAACACAGCATGGAGGGGACTTCCTCCTGCCACTGTTGCTGACAGTAATTCACCTTTTTCCCCTATGAGGTTTGCAGCGTTCCCCACAGCTGAACCAGCCTTGAGGGTCTCTGCCACCAAACTCCAGCCTGACTCAAGCCTCTTTGCTGCCAAGGAAAACTAGGAAAAGTTTCCAGTCTTGCCCCTCACATTCAATATATTCCGCACCTTTGCTCCCATAATCCCGTCACTTTTTCCCCTACCCAATCCTCCATCCAGTTCCCTTTTATGCCCGTCTTCACACCTCATTCCTCCAGCTTCACACAGCTCAGCCTCTAGCTCTGCCCAGCTATGCCTCAGCTCTCCAGATGCTCAAATTCCTCCTTAAAATGTCTTTTCCTTACAGTTTTTCAGCAGCAACCCAACCCTTTCTTTGTTGAAACCAGAGCAAACCAACTCATTACAAGACCAGGCATCAATTCACTGGCACAAGGGCTGGTCTGATCTGAAAATAATGAGCTCCATGACAAGACGTGCTGAGTGCATGGCATAAGTGATTATTAAACAAAGCAATCAGCCTTGATGAGAGCAGAAAACAAATATTGTTTTCTAACAGATGCTATAGATACTACATGGATGTAGCCACTTGCTACCCCAAGGGACATATTCCATGCCGGCTCCACTGTCCAGGCAATCTCTGGCAAGGGCCAGGCCTCACATGTGTTGGCCATGGGTCACATAAAACCTCTGGACTCACCTTCTTTCATTTCCCTTTCCCTTCACAGGTGCAGTGACATCCTCTACCTAAGCCCACACTGCTGTCTGCTGGGCCAAGATAGTGGGAAGAGAAGAGCTCCTGGTTTTCCCCACCACACAGGGAAGGCAGAAGACACTGCAGTTCCTTTCCAGCAGAGGAGGATGAAGGGGTGGACATTATCTCCTCCCCATCTTTTTATGGGGGTGAGACCACACTCCTAAAACCAATTCTCAGCCTTCTCATTCACTCCTGATCAGCCTGGCCGTGCCCTAGAAGGGAGGCTTCATCCACTCTGGCTTATTCCAAGGACCAGTTCATCACTTCCAACAGTCTCCTCACATCCTGGAGGGAACAGAAACTCCTTGAAAACCCAGGGCACAGTGACCTGCCTGCTGCCTCTCGTGTAACACAGGTAATGTGGGGAGCGGGCACACAGGCAAGCACTGCCCAATGCTGACACTGGCAATGAGCCATCCCAGAGCTGCACTGGCATCTCCCTGGCATGGAAAACACCCCTAACCAAGAGCCACACTCAGGCTGAAAACCAGATCCAGTCTGAACAACACCTGGCCATCAGTCCCCACACAGATCCGTGTTGTGACTCCACAGAAATCAGCAAAAGAAACAGGGCAGCACAGACCAGGGGGCTGAGTGTATTCCTCTGTTTTTGATTAAGTACCATCACTACATCCCTCATAGGAAAGGACAGGGAAAAACAGAGCCCTGAACAAGCATCATCCAGGAAATGACTCAATGGGAGGAGGATCCAAAGTGTTCACTCCTTCCTTCTTGCCCTAGTCCTCCTCCAGCTGTAATGGTTTCCTGTTTACCAGCTGCTTGGACCCCACTGAGTCACTGCTCATCTGCAGATCACCTATATCAGGCTTTTATCTGGGGAAGAGGAGGCCAGAAGACCAGATGCTGCCCAAAAAATACAGTTCTGGTTTGTTCCTGACCACTTCTTGAAACATCAAGGAGCATGTTACAGGATGAGGGAAAAAAACCCCAACAAAACACAAAGCAGTAAAAACTCCAGTGAAGGCTAAAATTCAGGGCTCTAGAAAAAGAGACTCACAAAAACATGGAACGGCTCACCACCAGAACTCAGCAAGGGTTTCAGAAACTGAACTAATTCTACTATAATATAATCCTATCCCTTTGCCTCTGCACAATTTCTTGATAGCTTGCATCAAATCTGAGATTTCCTTTAGCTGTAGACGCTGGATAGGACATGTCAATTAGAAGAAAGGAAGACAGCAGCAGCTGAGGCTTGTGGTACCGCATCAATTATTATCTGTGTGACACTGAGGAACAACAACTTACTGCCTAATCTTGTCGTTCCTGGGTCCAAACCTGGGTCCAGAAGGCCCCCTCCTGCAGGCAGAAAAGAGCAATCAGGATGGAGGATAAAATGAAAACATGTTTTTAAACAATACTCCAAAGATACATGAGAGAACCAACACCTTCTGGACACAGGATGATTGTTTTTGTACCTCCCATCAGTCCCTCCCACGTCTTAGGATACGTGGGACACCCCATCTTACAAAAGGTCACACCCATTACACCTTAATTCACACAATGCCAAGACTCTGGGAGATCATCCCAAAGGAATCAAAGGTTCTAATTCCAGGCCCAGAACTGCAGGCAGGTAGGGCATTGCATTCCCTGCAGCAGCCATTCAGGAACTCACAAGAAAAAGTCTTCCTCTTCATCAGAGTCTTCCTCCAGCAGGTTCCTCTGCAAACACAGAAAACACAAACCATCTCACCAATAAGCACCCACCATTTCACACACACTTCCAGCTCCTAGGACACAATCAGCACTCTCTACCTGCAGGAAGGCCCCCTCTGCTCAAGGGACAGTCCCCAGCCCTGCACCCACATAAATCAGCATCACCTGCAACCACCCTGCACCATCCCATCCACATGGGAAGTCAGATCCATCCTGGATTTGGAGGATGCGATTTCTTCAGCCATCTGATGGCAGCATGTATATGAAGGATGACCCCAAGCAAACACACTGGGCTCCCTGGGCTGGAAAGCAGAGTGATCTGGCAGCTCCTCTCCTTCACTCAGATTTGCTGATCCCATGACATGGTCCAAAGGCTGGTTTTTAAGAGCAACCCCCTAATCCCACCAAAGCCTGACAGGTGGACAAAGATATTACTGGAGTTAATTCCTCATACACCAGGGCAGCACAGGTGTTCCAAATTGAGCTGAGGGCTCCCTGTAATATCTGCATAGGGTCAAAAACAATCACGAGGGAAAATGGCACACTAAGAGTGTTGGCCCAGGGACACAGTGGGTAATCCTTGAGGTACCAGCAGCTGCTGCTTCCTCTGTGCATAAATTCAGGCTCCCACCTGCAAGCCTGATGCTCTTACTTTGAAGTTCACCTACATTTCCATCCTTGCCACATTTGCTCAATCAACTTCAGCAGCCCGTGAGAGCAGCAAGAGTCCAGCCACTGCCTCCCACAAGGATGAGTGAAGTGCCCTTGGGACACGGGTCCTGCTCTCCCTGACAGCTGTTCTGAGCTGCAGCAGCGCTTCAGACTGCGGTCTACACTCAGTTTTAGCACAGTGTGACCCCAGGACAAACACATCAGTTCATGTCCACTTTGTCTAACAGAGGCAGCCAGGCCCCATGTCCACAGCCTGGAACGCCAGGGGACCTCGGGGACAGGAGTCAGACTCGGCTGTAAAGCACAGGGTGAATCCACACGAGCTGTGTGGCCAGCCGGGTGGGACGGAGAGCCGGGACACACCGCGCCAAGCTCTGAAGAGGGGCAGGAGACCGGAGCACACCGGGGCCTCACAGACAGCGAGACAAGGAGCAGCAGCAGGTTCTCAGGGCAGCCCTACCCCCGAAGAGGCCGATTTGACAGCCCCTCCCTGACCGAACGCCGGGGTCGCAGCGGCCCCGGAGGCTGCGGCAGCACCGGGATTATCACCGGGGGCACCGGCCCGGCCTCCGAGGGACGGCACTCACCCGCTCGCTCTTCACCGAGCCCGTCACTTCGTCGTCGTTCAGGTGCCGCTTGAATTTGGGAGGCATGGCCGGGCTGCGCCGGGGGGCACCTGGAGGGGTCGGCGAGGAGCGGCCAGGTCACCGCCCGCACCGGTGGGCCCGAAGAGGCGGAGAAGAAGGGAAGGGAGGGGACAGGCCAGGGAGAGACGGGAGGGTCTGAGCGGGGCCGGGCCGGGGCCAATGGACGGTGCGGCGGAGGGGCCGCCGTCNGGGCGGGGAGGCGCGGTTTGCAGAGGGGCGGGGCGTCTACCAGTGGGCGTGGCTTCGCTCGATGGGCGTGGTCATGATGGGAGGGGCGTGGGCTCGCCGGTGAGTGGGCGTGGCCGTGCCCGCCGTGTCCCGCCCCGTTTCTATGCCCGTTCCCATTCCCGTCCCAGCGCGGCCCCGTGGACTCCGCATCCTTGCCCGGCGGGGTCTGCCCGCCCGTGGCGGGGGCAGGTCCGCCCTCATCGCCCCCGGCGTCACCCCTGGCACACGGCCGCGCCGTGCCGGTGCCGCCGCAGGCATCCGGAGCGTTCCGGCTCGCCCGCCCCCCGCCGCCCCGACACTCTCCCCTATAAGTGCGAGCGGCGGTGCTCGGCGAGCACAGAGCGGTGCGGCCATGCTGGGGCTGTGGGTGCTGCTCTGGGGGTCCCTGGCCCTGCGCGGCCAGGCAGACACCGCGTTCCTGCGCCGCGCCCACGACAGCGCCGGCCACTGCACCTACTCCTTCACGGTCGCCAGCCCCGTCGAGGCCGCCTGCCCCGAGGCTGCCGGCGGTGTGCCCGAGCTGCGGGCGGAGCTGGCCGCCCTGGCCGCCCGTCTGAGCTGGCTGGAGAGCCGAGAGCGGGGAATGGGGGGCTCGGGGCCGCGGGGAGCCGAGCCCGGCGGGGCACGGGAGCCCCAGCAAGTGGCGTCGGCCGCCCGGCTGGAGGCTGCGTACGGGGAGCTGCTGCGGGCCAAGGCCCGGCTGGAGGAGGAGAAGGGGCGGCTGGAGCGGGAGAAAGAGGAGCTGGGCCGGCGGCTGGAGAGCAGCGCCCAGGAGATCACTCGGCTGCGGGCCGCCCGCTGCCCCCCCGGCAGGGACGCGCCCGGCCGGGACACCCTGCGCGCCCCCGGCAAGGGTAAGTGCCGGGGCCGGACGCCCCGAGAGTCCCTGCCACCCGCTCCCCCCTGCCAGAGCCTCCCCACGGGCGCTGGACAAATCCCCTCGCATCCCCCCACGCGGTGCTGCCCCCCCATTTTGGGGACCCTGTTGGGCTCAGCGCTCAGAAGTGGAACTCATCGCATCACACCCGCTCCCCACGCCTGAATTAGCGCTGTCAGCCAGAGCCTTCCTCATCCCATCATCTGCCCTGCAGCAGAGGGGGGGGACACAGGGCGCTCATCTGAGCAGGTTGAGAAGTTTCGCTAAAGGAAAATTAAAGCCCGCACTTGGAGGGGAGCCCGGAGGGGTCAGCAGCTGTGCCCTGCCGCCATGGCGGGGGGCCTCGGGCTCCCGACCGAGGCACCGGCATTCCGGGGAGCAGCGGGGCGGCACGGAGCCCCCGAGGGCGGCGGGAGCGGGCACGGGCGTGCGGGGGGCTGGACCAGCCCCTGCTCACACCGTGCCTGACCCCACTGCAGCGCCCCGCTGGGAACCGCAGCCCCTCACCTTCCAGGAGCTGCAGTCGGAGCGGACGGAGCTGCCCGTGTCCCGCCTGCTGGAGGAGACGGCGCTCGGCCGCCCGGGGGGCGCGGACTCAGGTACCGACCCCGCAGCGACCGGTACCGCCCGGCCCTGCCGCGGGGCTCGCGGTGACCCCCTCTGTCCCCTCCTGTTCCCGAGCAGGCTGCGGCGACCTCGTGTGGGTGGGAGAGCCCGTCGTCTTCGGCCGGGCAGACTCCATTGCCGGCAAGTACGGCGTGTGGATGAAGGACCCGGAGCCAGTGCCTCCCTTCACGCGGGACACCACGTGGCGCGTGGACGCGGTGGGCACGGAGGTGCGGCAGCTCTTCCAGTACGAGGAGGCCGAGCAGCTGTCCCGGGGCTACCCCGCCAAGGTGCACATCCTGCCGCGGCCCCTGGAGAGCACGGGGGCCGTCGTCTACCGCGGCGGGCTCTTCTTCCAGCCCCGCC
>VXAU01002558.1:351161-425576 GCA_013399695.1 Formicarius rufipectus | reverse complement strand
CCCTCCCGCGGCGGTCTCTTCTCCCCCCCCCGCCATTCCCGCTCCGTGGCCCGCTACGACCTGCGGGGAGAGACCGTGACAGCCGAGAGGGAAATCCCCGGCGCCGGCTACCACGGGCAGTACCCCTACTCCTGGGGGGGCTACACCGACATCGACCTGGCAGTGGACGAGACGGGGCTCTGGGTGATCTACAGCACCGAGAGTGCGCGGGGGGCCATCGTCCTCTCCAAGCTGGACCCCGAGACGCTGGAGATCCGTCGGACCTGGGAGACCAACATCCGCAAGCGAGGGGTGGCCAACTCCTTCCTCATCTGCGGCACTCTCTACACCGTCAGCAGCTACTCGGCCCCCAACGCCACCATCAACTTCGCCTACGACACGGCCACGGGCGCCAGCCGCGCCCTCAGCATCCCCTTCGAGAACCGCTTCCGCTACCTCAGCATGCTGGACTACAACCCCTCCGAGCGGCAACTCTTCGCCTGGGACAGCTTCAACATGGTCACGTACCCCGTGCGCCTCTCCCAGGCGTGAGCGGGGGCCGGGAATGCTCCGGCCAAGCCCCCGTGACCCCTGTGTGTGCGCCTTGGCATCCTGCTTCGCTGCCCAGCTCCCCCTCGGCACGGCGGGGAGCACTGGCTTGGACAGCCCCGGGTGATGGAGGGGCCACCCATGTCTCTGCTGGCACCTCTAGCAAAACCCCTTTGCACTGAGAGAAGTTAAGTGCAATTCCAGAGCGTGGTAGAGCCAGAGAAACATCTCTGCAGCCTGGGTGGGGTTTGGATGGGTCACAGCAGTACCCAGCCCTGAGCTGCTGGAGCATCCTCCGGGAGCACCCAGCCTGGCCACCCTGAGTCTGGTGCAGGGAGGGTTCAGGCATGGTGATGGCTGGGCAGGGCAGGTCGTGGGGCACAACCCAGGAGGGTCCTGCCTAAAAATACATTCTCCCTGGATGTATGTGAGCAAAAATCCCCTCTGCAGGGTTGGGAATTGTGTTTCCAGGCTCCAGCCCTGGAGAGCTCCTGTGCGGAGAGCACACAAACGCCACTGCACCCAACACCATCAGTGCCCAGGGACATACTGGAGCTCAGCCACTTCCAAAAATCAAGCAGCAGGACCAAAAGCAGCAGGGAATACAGGCGCTCAGTGCACAAGCCTTGTTTTATTGGGGAAAAAGAAAGCAGCCAAGAGAGGAGGGGGGAGGAGTGCTGGCGGAACATCCTGGAGCTGGGTGGCCTCCCAGTGCATCCAGCCTTTGCCGGCCACGTGCTTTGGCTTTGCAGGCCATGCTGGGCCAGCAGCTCTGGCACACCAGTCCAAAACATGCCATTTTATCTATTTATTGCAGAAATTTTGTAGGATGCTTCTTTCCCCCCTTCCTGGCATTCCAGGCAGCAGCAACCACATCCCCCAGGGGCTGTGTAGGGCTCTGACCCAATAAACACTGCCCAGCACCACTGCTGCCTTCACCTTGTCTTTCCAAGCCTGTTTTGCTAGGGGGAAAGCATAAAGTCTTAAGTAGGAAAATGCCACATTTGGGAGGCAGCTTCTGCCCAAAACACACTATGTGTTGGAACAAGTGAAAAAAGGATAGATAACACAGTGAGACACTCTTTTCAGATGGTCAAAGGGATTGTCAGCAATGTTTCACCCCACTGCTGTCCTCCTAACACACTGTTGTCTTAAATGTAGCACTGTATATTTGCATATAGAACATAATGAACAATTGGCTTATGTATCAGCCCCATGGTTAATTTTGGGAAAATATGTGATGGTTGTAAAATGGGAGACTCGCTCTGTGCGTAAGATCGGGGTTTGGCGAGTCACAGGTGGGCAG
This sequence comes from Formicarius rufipectus, assembly GCA_013399695.1. Taxonomy (NCBI): domain Eukaryota; kingdom Metazoa; phylum Chordata; class Aves; order Passeriformes; family Formicariidae; genus Formicarius; species Formicarius rufipectus. The sequence goes on along the minus strand of VXAU01002558.1, from coordinate 423,742 downwards.
CATATGGAGGGAGGAGGCTGAGACTCATTCCTGCTTCCTGGCAGGCCTGGCATCAGCCTGGGTGCTCACCATGAGCCACGGCCAGGGAAGGCCTCGCCCCAGCCAGTGATGTCCCACCAGTCCCAGGACCTCCAGCGAGGCTCTGCCAGTCCCTGTGCTGGCCCCCTTTGTGCCATGCTGGGACTCGTGTCCCAGCTCAGTCCAGGTGGGTCGGTAACACATCGCTCCTGTCACCGCGGGCCACACCATCTTCTGTAGGGATGAGCTGCCCTGGGGCCAGGGCGAGGTCTGGGGCAGTGACGCCGGGACTCACGCAGGAGCAGGCAGGGGCTGTCGGGGTCCCTCGGTCCCGGGAAGAGTGAGGCAGCAACAGCCACACCCCGCTGACCCGACCCAGCCACCGAGGATGGGAGAAAGGCATTTCTGTCCCAGAACAGGATGGGAGGCGAAGGTGGAGCCGCCAGTCACCCCGCAGCTCCCCGGGGGCATGAGGCGAGCCCAAGGATGAAAGGGAGGGTTTGTGCAGAGCCCTGGGGAGCAGCAGCACCATGGTGAGACCAGACACCCAGGGCAGACAGCCCTCACCCACCCCAGGGCCTTTTCAGGCTGGGATGTCCATCTGTTAATTGGCTAACAAAATAAATGAAGACAAGCCAATGTACACAGGATTTCCAGAAAGCTGGGCTGGAGCTGAACAGTGCTGAACACGCAGCTTAAGTTACTTAACAGGCTTTGGGAAAACAAGCCCTCCCCCTCTAACATCCCAGGAAGAAGCCAGCCTGAGCCCAGGGGGGTTGCTGGATCCAGCCCCAGTCACACTTGACCCCCTTCTGCTCCTGCCCTTGAAAAAAGTTAAGTCTTTTCACAGCCTGAACACTATTAAGGAAAAAAAAATTACTCAAACAAAATAGTTCCCTAATTTCTGTGAGGTTCAGCGCAATTATTTCTGATGACCAGAGGCCTAGAAAAGAGATTACACACCAAATCCCAGTCAATTTGAAAAATCAAGAGCTACTCCAGTGTAAATAGCCAGGAGCAAGTTATCTGATTAAATGTCATAAAAATATTCGATGAACTGGGGGTAGTGACTGAAAACTCCACCTGGCCTCAAAGGCAGCCAGGCCGGTTTGGGGTTTTACAGAGACACATCAAAACTGGGTTATTTGGAGGTATAAAATGCCCAAGAATTTGCTTTTAATTAAGTTTTTCCAGAAATATTACCCTTGTTCAGTTCCATGCAAGAAACAGCCCAAAGCCTGGTACACTCCCACAGCCAACTGTGGGAAATTTGACTTCCTAATGGCTTTATTACCACAGAATTTAACATTAATCCTTTCAGCAGCATTTTATTAAAAATAGAATACTCTGGCGAATGAGCTCCCATTTTTTGGGTGTTCTTCCAAGATGAAACATGCAGAAGACAACCTCAAAACAGGGAAACATCAACACAGTTCATTTACTTTTATAGTACATTTACAGATCGAAGTAGAGTCATCATTCACTCAGGTCCCCACGTCCTTTCCCCGAGTGCTTACAGCAGTTGTGCTCATCCTTGTGAAAGAGGTGATTTATCTGCAGTGTCACCTCCTTAAAGGTTACTCCTGCCCATCACTCAGTGGTGGATCACACCATCTTTTATTTACTCCATACTGCTGCAGTTCTACCCCCAAACAGAACCAGCCCCGGCAGGAGAGGACTCCAGAGATCCCACGCTGCTGCTTCCCAACCCAGAGCAGGGCTGGGCAGAAACACCCCTGAACAAAGGTCAACCTTCCCACCTCCACCCCAACACCCTTGGCCTGGTTCTTCCCTTCCTTCAGAGCTGCAGAGCCAGCCAGCCCCATCTCCCAAAGCAGGAATTACTTCTCAGAGACCAAACATGAGGTTTGTGGTGTTTGTTGGAAGCAAGATCCCCTTGGTGCCAGCTGACAGTGCCTTGCCTCTCCCAAACCTCACAGCACAGGGAAGGCTCAGGCCAAGCATCCCTCTAAACCTGTTGCCTTTAGCCCCCGGTGCTGGGGGGTGTTTTCACTCACCATCTGGGAACATCCCAGTCTCAGCTGCTCCTCCCTGGGAAACACCCAGCACCAGGGACACCCGGAGATGGAGCATCTGGCACACACAGCATCAGGCTCCTTCCACAGGGAGAGACGGAAGCCACGTGCTGGGAGACCTTTGCTGCAGAGGGAGTGTGAAGGTGTCGGGGGCACAGCAAGGAGCTGTTCCAGTGTATTCCTGCAGCAGCCTATGTCCCCTTAGCACGCCACATCCAGGCACTGCACCAATCACGAGATTACCCGGGGGCTTTATTTAGAGAATACTTTATTAGTTTCTGTAATCAAACCCATGTAAATAAGACCGTACATATTTCATACAGTGCGTTACCCCTGTACAAATGGAAAAAAAAATTAAGTTTAACATTTCTAGACCAATATGGCTGTTAATTTCTGTACAATGCCAACTCACACTACAAGTGGGATACTTTTTTCCAAAGTTGACATCACAGCTAGTTTCCAAAAATTCAAATTATATATATATTTATATAAAAAGATAACCAATAGCGATTCACTAGGCATCAATAGCAGCAACAGCCTTTCCAGCTTCTGCAGTCATTTGAACAAAATTATACACATTAGACTTTCAACTCTTCCTTCCAAAAAAACATAAAAAAAAAAAAAGAAAATCCCAGAAAAAACCAGCGAATTCTGCTACTGATGTGGTACCTGGTGCTCTTTATTAGCTTTTTCAATCATTGTCTGGAAAAAAACCTCTAGAATAACATTATTAAAAACAGCTCCAGTATAGCACAGTCACTACTACATTTCATAAGCAGGTACAGGATATCTTACATTCACAGAAGTATCATACAGTACTGTCCTACAGCTAGAATACTAGAGGATACAATTAAAAAGGCATTTTATTGGACTTGATTCTACTTTCCAGCACACTGTGGGCAAGGAGGTGCGACGCAGCTCTGATATGAAAATGCACCTTTGAGATAAACTCTTGTTAGTCGGTGAGGTTTCTGTAACTCTCGTGGCACAGTTTAAGTGCTCGTTGCTGTATCACAGACAGAAACTGGAACCGTTTAGAGACCACTCGCATCGTATGAAGACACCTGGACAGGGGTGAACGGAACAAACCTGACTATTGATGCAACGAACCTTTCAACTCCGGGGGTGAGAGCCACTGAGGGGGCAGCGTGTGGAGAGGACACAGGTGGCCAAGTAGCGTTTTCATATGGTGATCTAAATGCAGAATATTGTCATCCAAGCAGCAGCAGCCAGCAAAGCACTGCCCTCAGAGGGAAATCCAACACCACCAGCGTTACTCTTAGGTCAGACCTCGCGTGGCAATGTTGCCAGCTATATGGATCCCTCTGTTTATTACAAGATACAAGCTTCTTAAGTCACTAAAAAACTTAACACACATTACTTGGCCCAGCACCATCTTCAGATCTGCATGTTCTCATGGGTTTATAAAAAGATAAATAGCAGCTGAAGATAAGAGCCTGAAGAAAATAAGAGAAGTCATTGTGTCAGCCAGGAACACACCTCCCCACCACCTTCTTCCCCGCTGTGGCTACTTCTGAGTTTCTCACTGCGGGAAGCAGAAGGTGTGTAAGCCAAAACACGCGCACACGTGGAGAACGTGCACACACTGAGAGCAGCCTTCATGCTGCTAGGGAAGATACAAGCCCCCAGAGCCCAGGAACTCAGCTGGATACCCAGCAGTTTGCACTGTAACTGCTGATGGCTTCTGTGCCCCTTCAGGCTGCTCAGAGCCCTGCAGGGAGAGCAGGCTGCTGCCTTGGCCTTCAGGCCACAAATTCATGCTGCTGACACCTTGCCCACCCTCCCCTCTCCCCCTCCACGAGGGCACAGCTCTAAGATTTAGTTTCCTCGGTTTTGATTGCCTGAGGTTTGATTGGTCCAGTTCTAACAGGTTTCGGTGTGGCAGCAGGCGCAGGGTTGGGCTTCTCCTCCGTTTTGTCCTGGCAGACTCCTGAAGAGTCAGCAATTGCCTCGGTGGGTTTGCTCCCGTTCTCCTCCACCTTCTGGGCTTTGCCTCCTATGGGTTTGCTCTGCTGCTGCTGCTCAGAAAAGAATCTCTGGGTGGACTGAAGTACCTCTGCTCTCTGCTTTGCCTTAGGAGAGGGAGAAAATAAGTTTACTGAAGAGAGGGCAATAGAGTAAGAGTGACTTCACAAAGTACTTCCTAAGAGAATGGGGAAGGAATGATTGCAGTGGCCAGACTTTCCTAGAAAGGCAGTGCCCATCCAGCTGCTTCCCAGATGTCACCATATCTGGGTGCTTGGCTTCTCACTAACAGCTTAACTTCAGGCCCAGGCTTCCCTTGCTCTTCCTAATCCTCCCCCTGGGAAAGAGGATCAAGGACAACAGTCTGAAGCATTATCTGACATCTTTTTATATCTCTATGATTCTAGACTTTAAAGTACAAACACTGCTGACAGCACACTCACAGTGCAGCTCTGCCCTCAGCACAGGTCAGACAGGACCAGAGGTCTGTGTGTGCAGTACACTCCCGTGGGCACCCCGGGCCACTCCAGCTGTCCCTGCTCCTGCCGTGTGTGCTGCACTCTCACAGCACCACGGCCTGCCCTGAGCGCATGAACTTTCCATCCTGTGGCTCTCAACACAGACTTCACAGTCTGCAACTGGGATGCAAGTGAACAGGTTCAGGGCTGTGCTAGATGTGCTTCTCACTCCAAGTAGGCACTCATCCCAGGCAGCACGAACTACTGCTTGACTTCCTTCAAATCCCTCCTCTGCATCCTAATGATAGCCCTGACTTGCCCCTGTGACACATTCCAGTTACAGTCCAACACGGTGCAGACCAGGCACTTCACACCAAGCACTTGGCCCTTCTGACCACACTCAGGCAAAGGAGGAGTTCAATTAGAGTTCAGTCTTTCGGAAGCTGCACAATTAAGCCCAATGCAAACCTATTTTTTGTACCTTAACACAAGAAACCCCAACTGTAATACAGGCACTAAGCCTCCATGTACCTCTCCAAGTATTTTATGGCTTTTTTGGTTGTTTTGGCTTGTTTTTTTCCCCCCAGAAAATGGCGCTGGGACACACAGACACAACAACAGGGGGGACAAAACAGCAAAAGCCTGGAACATGAGGCCTTGGCTCTCATACTGTGTAGTTGCTCCAAGTAACTCAAGCAGCAACAGAACAGAAAACAAACCTGTGAACTCTGGTGTACAGGACTGCAACAGCCTGATTTCACAGGAGCCAGATAGACACCTGAAATCTTTAGCCCAGACTTCAGCCACCCCGAGGTTAAGGCTGGATGACTTGATCACAAGTAACCACACATGACACTGTAACTCTCATTCCTTTCAACAGTGTTTGCAGGGAGGTTCAGAAAACCGGAGCTGTGTATGACTGGCCAGATTCCATTCACAATAGTCAGGACAATATACTAAGCATCACCCGGTAAATCTACAGCTTGCATGAACAGGTGGCAGAAAACTAAATGGACCAACTACCTAGAAATAAAGGAGTAATGAATTCTCCTACAGCCACGCAAAACCAGGAACAACACACTCTCTTGTTTTCTCCCCTCAGTGCACGGGTCACAGTGAACAGCAGCAGATGAAGGAACTCCTAAGTACCATCTGTTCAAGCAACTTATTCTGCAGCAAACAGGCTGAGTGTCCAACGGTGTCCCTACAGATGTCCCACACTGCAGTCCTGCCTTGGGAAGAAGAGCTTGCCTCGACCTGAAGGGTCCCAAAGTGCTGTAACAAGTTTGATGACTGTCATGCCCTGCTGCTGAAATGCAGCCCCCCGATCTGTGGAGGGCACTGTGTACTGCATTCCACCACAGAGAATTAACCAAAGGCATTTCAAACCACTGGGAAATGAGACTCTCCAGAGTCCCCAAGGAGTGAGGCTGGCTGGAACAGGAGGGTTTACAGTTCTGCTGGGATCTGGGCAGTGAGGCAGGTGTGAGGCTTTATCGCTCATTCACAAAAATCCAGGCTCCTGACACCTCGCTGTCAGATTGCCTTGGGCAGCAGTGGCAGCTCCACAACTGCTGACCACAGGGCCACTTGAGAAAGGCAGCTCCCTACAAATATTGGAAGTTCTTAAAGAACAGCAGGGCTTAGAGAAGGTCTGTGCTCAGCTGATAAAGGCCCGGCTATTGGCTCTGGGTCCAGAGGCACTTTACTGAAGCCACACTCTGCAGACACGTCCCTGCACTAGGAGCTGTCAGACTGAACTGGTGGCAGCAGCACTGCTGTTCACATACTAACCTTCATGTCTCGTTCAGCCTTCAGCGCAGCCTGGGCCTGACTGCCTCTGGCTCCAGGTACTGATCCACAAGGACCTCTGGCCACACGTGGTAACTGAGGGTGGCTCATAAGGCCTGTGGTCATCTGAGACGGCATCTGACTATGCAGTGCTACTGGCAGCCTCTGAACAGGCGCTGGGAAGGTGTTAGTAAATGGGGCTCTTACCAATGGAGGGAGCAGGTTAGGCTGAGAGAGGATCTAAGTGGGGGAAAAACAACAAAAAGAGACAGTTCTCAATTAGAAAATTGCCAACTAGACTGCATGTTGGCATTATCTTCAAGGGGAAAAAGTTGCTACTCTGCTAAGAAATGAATACCAAGAAGATAGGCTTTTATGTTAAGAGAAGCCATGCTTGAATTCCAAGAAAAAACCAGCCCTGCAGTGCTGCTGTGCATGAAAGCAGCACCAACAACTTCAACCCAGTGAGTCACAAGGGAGACCCTCACAAGGCAGTGGATGAGTCACTAGTGAAAGGTGGCCCCAGAAAGGTGATGTAGTTTCTGCTATGGCAATCCAGAAATCAAATCCTCACATCCTGAAATCACATCCTCAAGTCCTACAGTCCAACAGTCCAAATGCTAAAAGACAGAAATATCCGACATTTTTAGAGGGGCTACATTTCCCTATCAGCCTGGTTAGAGATGCCTTTAATAGGGATGCATCACCCCGCTAAGCTGTGCTCACTGGAATGTCAAAGCAGCCCTCAGCCCTGCCTTGCATGGACTGTTTGACCTCAGAGATCCTTTCCAACCTGAACTGCTCCTTCAGTACTTCAGAGCTGCAAATCACTTTGTCTTTAAACATTTAAAATAAGCACTGGGACCCTTCTGAGAAACAGAGCTCCTTCCCTTCTCCAACCAAATGATCTGTTTTTGCAGGACGAGGTGCATTACAGCTGCCTGTGGAAGCCAGAACACTGTCTGTTCTACATCATCGACAACTTGTATTCAATTCCTCAGTGTGCACACAACTCAAATTAAACACAACAAAATCAGCACTAGTTAGCAAGATCAGAGAGGTATTTTTTTGTTTTGATCCTGAAATCAGATTTCTTACACCATTTCATTGTATCTGTCCACGATAAAGCCTGAGGAAACACAATGGAGTTAGAGTCACCACATCATACACAGAAACAAATTTGTTTGTAGGAAGTCACCAATCACCTACCTGTGGTGCAAATTGTGCAGGAAAAGGCTGTGTCATTCTCACAGCAGCTGCTGCTGACTGGAACTGCTTCTGGTAGACAATGCTGTTCATTTTATTGGACTGATTGTTAGGACTTGTAGAACTGGCCCTAAAGGAAAGAGCTCCAGCTAAAATCACACTGTTTTCATTCAGAGGATGTTTCTGCCTTTAGTTACAATTTAACTAGAAATTCAGCATTGGAGGAAGAAATAAATAAATCACTCATAGCAGCCTGGTGTGAAGCTTCTACATGCAAAAAAACTCAGAACTTCAGAATACAAGGAGAAACCACAATCAGAAATATGTAGGATATGGAAAGATTCCAGAAAGATTCCAGAGACCATTCCCCAAAGTACTCTTGACACAATCACTGATGTTAGTGTGTTTCCCTTCCTATCTCTGCTATCTGACATTCAGTCCTGCCCCTTTACACTGTTTGCTCCAATGTGGCAAGTTCAGAGCTTGTCACAACAGGCAGTGAACATGTGCAGCTGCTTCCACTCTGACCTGCTGTCAAACCTTTCAAAATGCACTTGAACAGATTTCAAGAATTCACAGAAAATGCTCTCCCCCCGTGTTTTACTTGGCTAAGAACACGACCCTCCATTAAAACTTTCAAGGTGCTGAATCACCATGAATTACATGCAGTTTGAAAGATGATCTGGAGGTAGGGCAGCAAACAGCCTTCAGAGAAAGGAAGGACTGTCTTTAGGAAACAGCAGGACTTGCAGAGAGTTCTCAGCAGAGTGTGGGTGATACAATTACTTAATGTAAAACATGCAGTAGTGGCAACACCACCAAAGCTCCATACATGCCAACAATGTGCAAGCTTAAAGGAGGCTGTTTAGCTCACTAATTGCACTTGTGGATCTTGCAATAGCACTTACTCCCCTAACAGAGTTGCTGCCACAGCTGTTGTCTAAGTCTTTAAGTGCTTTTACTTAGTACACCATGATTAAGAAACTGCCTTTGAGTTTTACCCCAAAGCAGATCTTCCCTGCCACTTTGGTGTCTTACTGGTACAAACCCAGGCCACTTCACATGACTTGTTTAGTTTCACTTAATCAAAAAATATTTTTCACATTTTATTTCAGAGCTATGAACTTCTGTTTAACTATAGCAGATGTGACGACCTACTGGAATGCTGCTTGTAAGCTAAGATTAAGCATTGTATTTTATGTCAGTGACCCCTCACCTCATACCTTTCAGCACTGGCTGGTCATGCATGACTAGGTACATTTTCTAGCTCTGATTTTAAGGAATTTTGAGCTTAAGGCAGATTTACCGGAAGGGACTGGAGGTTGGAGTAGTACTTCTGCCAGTAACTGGTGGTGTTCCAGGTTTAACATCAATGCCACCTCCAAAGGCCTTCAGGTCCATTTCTGATATCTGAAAAACACAGCAACTGACGTTAATTGTAATTAAAAGAATTACATTTACTAAGCAGCTCTTAGCTCACCTCAGTGAAAACAGGTCATTTAAGTGATGATTAAAGCCTGACTGCAGAACAGCCTCTAATAATTAGGACAAGCCCAGCACCACAAGCACCTCTGTGTACAATTTTCCTGCACTATCTAGCACTTGGTACTGGCTCTCTAACTTGATCCTTCTGCACCACGAAAGGGGATTTGAAAGTAATTTCATCTATTTGGCCCCGAAAAAAAAGAAGATATGTTCTGGAGTTCAATTCTCCTCACTTGAGATTCCCATCTCAGATACCACATAAAAATATTTAGAAATAATCTCAGAAAATGATGAAAAGAAAAATGACATAAAATAGTCCAGTTCTATAAAAAAATCTCATTTTCTATTGCAGATACACTCAGTAGAATAAATTAGTCTCTGGTACAGTGTATTTCCATGAAGCGTAACAGCAACAATAAATCAGTTAAAAATGAGGGGCTGTTTTAAGCTTTCTTTAGCAGGAACACGATGGCACCCTTAGAGCAGGGCAGGAGAGTCACCTAAGGACACCAATCCACTGCAGTTCTTCCTCATTTCTTGCTGATGTAAGTGATCATTTTCCAATGACAACTGCAGCAAGAAACACACTGCTGCTTGCAAGATGGGCTCATAACTATAAAGGTGGAAAGATCTGGTCAGATCCCATCAAGTTGGAAAACTGCATGGGGCCAGAATCTCCACATACACTCTGAGGGTCACAAGACAGAACACTTCATCCAGGTGATCTGAAACTCTGGTTAGCACTGCTGCCCAAGACATGGAATTAACACCCCAGAGAGATTTTTCTTATCACAGCTGTACACCACTGGCACAGTGGAGTCATTTTATACTCAAAAGCACCCTAAAATCTAGGCTAAAGGCTGCAGGGATTTCACGTGCAGCTCCAGAGCTAGAGTACTCCCTGAGGTGGGGCAAGACCTTGCTGCAGTTGTTCATCTCCAGTGTTAACACCCACTGCTCACCTCTGAGCTTACTGCAACTGCCTTGTGCTGCTCACTATCCAAAAATCCCAGGTGCCTGCAAATCTGTGATTCCATCAAAGACAAGAGACCTTGTGATCGCAAGCCAGCTCCATACATGCCCTCATTAGTAATTACCTTAGCAACTTCAGATAAAGGAGAAAATCCCCCCCTAGATATTTGAGTATCTTGCACTATTTTCAGTGATATCTCCTTACTGGAGCTGTTACTCAGGGAGTTCTCCTCAGCTGCCAGTTCAGCATTTTTTAATTTTAAATTACACATCAAAGGTGTTGCCTTGCATACAAATGCTACATCCTTAATATGCAGCTTGCTGAGTTTAATTCTGGTTTAAGGTCAGCGCTGATACAGAGACCAATGAAGCCCCTAAAACTCCACTTTGTTGCACTGGAAGCTCTTGAACCCACACAATTTGCTCTGCTATTCGTGCAGAAACAAAGTGACAAACACAAGCATGACGAGAATCAGACACCAGCCCTGCTGCTCTAACAATGGCTCAGCATTATTTTCTACATGGCTTTTCCATGAAATATTCCACTACTTCACAACACCACTATCAAACCAGGTATTCCTACTGTGCAAATGGACCAGTAGCAAGACAGGTACAAACACCCAGCTAAACTTTTACAGAACACTCAGACACAGTCACTAAGGCTCTAACCTTGACTGGTTTTTCTGTCTTCCCCTCTCTAGCTTTTAGAGTCAAGGCAGACTTTTAGATGTAAGTCAAGGTGAGTTGCTGTGCCTCCCATTAATTTCTGTAGTGTTACCTTTCCAGTGGCAGCAATCATGCTGTGCTGAGTTCCTGCAGGGATCAGTCCTCGGAAAGGCTGGGTTACCTGTGCAGGCCTGCTCAGACTCTGGGCCTGTGCTTGTGGGGGGGTGTGCTGCAGTGGAGGTTGTAAAGACTGGGGCAGGGCAATCAGGGGCTGTGCTGTGGATCCAAAGTTGGGCAAAGAAATCTGTGATCCTGGCAAAGGTACCGTCACCTGGAAAGAAAGTATAGAATCACCAGTAACAGAGACCAAATGCCATTATGTAACTTTCACAGGTAGTTCTACAATTTCAGCTTTATTCAAGGCAAATGGCTTAATGAGTTCATACATTTACCCAGGGAGCTGAAAGCAAATCAGCTGATTTACTGTTCAGTCTTTATAATAAATCCTAATGGCATTCGGGTCTTTTGTTTTTCAGAAACAAAGCTGCGTATCTCCTAATGGCAACATCATTCAACATGATTTCCCTGTATGAAGTAGTAAATTTAATTCAACTCAGAAAACAAAAGTAGAACAAAGCAGCCAGTTAGGGAGGAGACTGAACTGGCTTAGTTGTTTGCTTAGATAATTTTAGTCATCAAAGGACACTGTTTGGGATGAAAACCAGATTTAACTTTCCATGAGTTCCAAGAACGAGCAGTTTCAGGTTAAAAACAACCCCAACAAACTGCAGCCTGTCCCTCACTTACATTTACAGAGAGCACTGTGGGCTGAAAACACCAGAGTGGTAAATGTGAGGAATACCACAGCAGTGACCTGACTGGCAGGAGTGACTGCATGTCCTGCTCTGTCAACCCACAACCTGCAAAATTATATTCTGAGTACAACTAAGAGAACGACAGGATACTCCCAAATGTGAAAAGCTTACCAAGACTCTTGTCTGAAGTTTAACAGATTAAAAGTACAGAGACAGCCAGGACTGAACACTTCAGAAGCACCAACCCTCCTAAAAAGTCCTTACAACTTTATGCTAGATTTCCAGTAGATGAGATCCAATTTTTTAAGACTCTTCTACATTACTGTCTTGGCAACTTTTCAAGCATATGAGGTAGGCTATTATAATAAATCAGTCCATCATAAGCTTTTTTTAAAAGCCATTTAAAAAAACTCAACCAGAAGATGGAAACCACTAGACAGTATCCTGTGAATATGACAGTGCTTGCACACCACTAATTAACAGTTCTTTCACAAAAGAGGTATTTTACAGACCCCCTGATGCAGGTTACTGCCTTGGCTGTCCTGTTACCCTCTATGATCACCTCTTTGCTGATTCCTCAGTTATTTTTCACATACTTGTTACCACTGGCATATGCAGCAGCTGTGGGTTCCATCTCAGTGAGATCTGGTGTCAACCATTAGGCTGCACAAAGCACCTGGAGTTTTCCCCTCTTTCCCTCCAGCACCCCGATAGCTGTACCCATAAAGACAGCATGTGCCTAAAACATTTAGCAACATCATTATGCCAGGTGAATCTTTTCAAGGGAAATGAACTATTTAAGAGAAGGATGCCAGGGACAAATGATCAACCTGAACTGTAAGCCATCCACCTTCTCACCAGTTCAGATGGTTCAATGCTGCTGCTGTACCTCTCCTTTGCTATTAACTTGCAATTCTTACATTTTGGAAGAATTAAAGATTGTCTCAGCCCCTGCCTCCACCCCCACCCACAGACACCATCAACCACAACATGCTCTTGAGAAGAATACAATTTAGGGAATTTACCATGCCATAGTTTACCTGCTGGAGCGCACTGGGAGACTGTGCAGTGTTGTAGAAGTTGCTCTGGCCAGGCTGTTGAACTTGCCCAGAGTAGAGATTTGAAGCCTGAGTGAGTGTAGCTCTGGCCTAGGGAGAGCAAGAGACACCAGAGCAATTCAGGGGAGTTCTGAGGCAGTGTATAACACCCTTCTATACATCAACCAATGCAGCAGAAACCACAGCATGGGACACTGACAACCCAAAGGCTTCAGTTTGTGATAAAGTTCTCATTTGCAGGTGGTGGAATAGCCCTCTATCATCTACCATAACAGATATTAAACCTGAAGCTCTAATGAATGACAGAAACGCAAGGAGCCCTGTAATTTGGGAAACAAGCCTCAATTCAGAGATTATGCCAATGTACCTTTATGAAATTAAACGAACATTCTCTTCCCCCGCCTCAGTTTTCCTGTCACCTTGACTATTATCACATAGGGGGGCTTACCCCAAGCTGAGCAAGACTTGATGTATTGTATCAAGTATATTATCTGTATCAAACCACTGCAGAAGTTTGGCATTTGGAGCACTCCCTACCTGCAGAATGTGTGTATCAATGAGCTGAGAGCCTCCAAGTCCTGAAGCTTGACCGAGTTGATGCTCATATAAGATGGGGATAGGCTGTGTATTAGAAGTCTGCTGGAATGCCAGGCTGGACTGTGCCTTAGCAAGCTCCTGGTGCTGGACTGCTGGGAAGTTGTGCAAGGCTGTACCAGACAGAACCACTGGCGATGGCTGAGACAAACCACTCTGCATAAAAGCTTGCTGGGATCTGCAGGAGATGGAAGCATCATACATAAAAATTCTGACAGAGCTCGGCAATGAGCCATCAGAAATTAAGAGCACAGCTTCTATTCTTTAAACAGAATCAGAATGCTTAGCTCTATTGAACACATGGCCAAAAAAATAAACAGTTTTTTTACTAAAATCTTGTATTACACTTAGCCATTTAGATATGTGCTGAAACAGTTCTGGGATAACTGCAACATACAGAAGCTGCCAGTTTTTACTTTCTGTGCTCTGAGGTAGGATGGCAGGAAAGCACATGTGAATAGCTCCACTTGGTCAAAAATAAACTGCTTTGTTCTCTTGACTCCACAGATCTCCACAGTCCAACGTTTAATACTTACAGGTTAAATCACTGAACACTGACAACTGTAGCTTTCAAATGAATGTTTTAGTTTCAAAAGACACCACAGCCTTTCATTTTAAGCAGGTATTTAATCTCTTTGTCACCAGCACGGGGAAGTTACCACTTGCTTAAAGAACAAAGACCAAAGCCAGTACAGCAAAGCACCACAGACAGGTTGCCCGAATCCATCAGAAGTATCCATCCCAACACTTCCATTAGGAGCCATCTACAGACTGGATAATCAAGAGTTTTTAACTAAATACCACTCTCAAAGCTCTGGTTCTCAGATGAGTGTTTCTGACGTACATTTTATCCTTTGGTGGATATGGATAAGCACAGCACTGCTCCTGTTGATCTACTGCGGTGCTGGCTCTGTGCCCGCCTGACACCTGGGTTACAACATCTGCTCTGTGCCTTTCCTTAGCTGCAAACACTTACAACAGTTGTACTCTGAGCCCTGGAGAAACTTCTCCAGATTGTATGCAGAACACTGCCTTCAGCGCAGCCAAAATTTTTTACTATTTTTGTTTAGTTGTTAATTTTTCACTTTTGGTTGATTTTTTTTAAACTAGCAACTTGTACCTCTCAAAGCTTATCCTCCCCTGCACCTTTCCTGACATGGGACAAGTACTCATACTCCTAGAACTCCATTAATGCCATGTTTGTGTGTGACCGCATCATCCAGAAGCACTCACTTAATCTGGACCACGTGCCAAACTGATTGTGTTTCTGCAATTAGCCAAGTGTCTGCAATAGCTTTTATCAGCTGTGGCAGGACAAGCAATATTTGGTCCCACAAAGTCAGCCAAGCACAAAGTCAGAATACAAATGTGGTTAATTAAGCTTTCTGTGGCTTCAGTCTTCTACACTGAAACAAGCAGGTTTTTCTACAGCCCATGCAAAACCCTCTAATTAAATTTCCAAAGAAACTCCCTCAAAGTGAAACTAACAACATTTGTCAGAATTATACTGCTGTGATAGGCTTTGATAGGAAGTGCAAGGAAGCTTTGGAAAGGCTTACAGTGGAAGTTTGTCTGGCTACTAATGCCATATGAGAGATACTGGTCCTACTGGTATCTTTTGTACCCTGCTACCCCCAAACATCTGAAATTAAATTTTTACCATCTATAGAGTTCAAACTAGGATTTCAAAGTGTTTCAAGACTCCAACACTAGTTTGCCTAGAAAATAAACTGCTGAATTAAAGGCTCAGACTTTTTCTGTTCTCTTAGAATGACTGGTGTTTTCAGCTTTAATTTAGCCTAGATTCTTAAAAGATACAACTATCATGCATGATCTGTACAAGCAGACTAGCCAGACAATCCAGAGTACTCAGACAAACAGACAAAAGATATTTAACAGGAAGACAAGGCAGCTGTGGAGCACAGAACACAAGCCTGCAAGGAATCAAGTTCAATAAATTCTGCACTCAAAAGTCCAAGAAAATTGCATAGGCTACCTACCTATAAGGTTGTAACGAGGAATTAAACAAGTCTTGGGCTTGTGAAACAGCTGGTGCTGCTCCTAAACTCAGCTGAGGTTGATGCTGTCCTTGAAGAGGTGCATAGATGGGGATGGGGATCTGCTGAACTGAAGCAGGCTGCATGAAAGAGAAAACATTAAATATCCAACGACAAAAGTAATGTAGAAAAGCTACAGTTCAACATGTTCCAGGATCTAGCTAGCATTATTAAAAGTAAATAGAGAATATCAAATTCCAAGGCTGCATGCAGAGATAGTATTGCTGCTACTATGAAAATTACTTTGTAGTCGAATTTTGCACCTTTCCTTGCAAATAACCAGCAGAAACTGAATGAATCATTCAGGTTTGCATACTCAACAACTGCATGAGACTGCATTAGATTTCGTACTGTAAAAGTTGAGCAAACCTGCACTAGCATGGCCACAAACACCTCCTGTATGTACTTTCACATATATTTGTGAAGGAAAGCTTCTTTTCTCAACTTTCGTGACAAATGCTTTCATTCTCAGCAATAGAGAGATCTAATACTGCCTGTGCGCACCAGAGTGAAACAACAAGGGCAGACAACCTCATTTTATGCAGTCTTTAGTCCTACTCTCCCCTGCCCCCACTCGATCATTATTAGAACTTTAAAGGCAATATGGACAGTGAGGGGGAACCAGAGAATAAGGAATCTCCAAATACCTGAGACAGTCCTGGCTGAAAGCCTTGCTGCTGGGCCAGAGAAGGTGGTGCCAAACGTGCGTGTTGGGTGTTGAACAGATGACTTGTGTCCATATAAAATGCTGGGATTTGAGCTGTAGTACCTCAGGAAGAGCAACACAATTAGTATCTGACTCCAAACATCTCCCTGCCAGAAAGGTTTTCATCAAGAGTTAGAGATGCAGCCACTGTCAGTACTTCCCAGTGTGACAACTACCAGAGAGCCCGGGAGAAGAAACAGAACGGGAGAGCTGGTGCCCAACCAGCTTTGGTATCTTTTCCAATTCATCCCCACAATCTACCAGTCTCACCCAGGCATCTTCAATCCCACGCAATTTTGGGGCGATGAGCAACAGATTTTGGCCAAAAGAAGGTGTTTGTGAGAAGGAAGGGCAAAAACATGTTACACTGTGATGTAATTTAGGTTAACCATATGTAGAATTTTCTTCAAAGAAAAAATGTCAAAATTTAAAACTTTTGTAGCATTTTAAGAAAGAAAGACTAAATCATTCTTGGTCCAAAACAGTGATTTACGATTCTGCAACACAAAAATGGTACATGAAGAGACTCAAATTTACTTTCCTCAATGAACTAACAGAGTCCTATCTTTGTACCTACTGACACAAACTTGCAGGTCTAGAATAAGATTCACACAATTAGTGAATATTTGCTACAGATTACTCTACATCATCCTGGCCTTTACTGCCAAGAAAAACAGAACCAAATGCGACTTTCCCGCTTCAGAACACCAAAAAAATCAGACACGTGGCTCTGAACCACAAACACTATTACCTGCTGCAGACTGAGACACGTAGACCTGGGGACTTTGCTGCTGCTGGGCAATGAGGGATGGCATGCAGCTCAGCTGGGAAAAGTGACTGGCAGAAGCCAGGCTGCTTGTCTGCAACTGCTGGGGCTTCACTTTACAGATGTTAGGAGGGTCGGAGGTGCTGGCAGTCTTCGTGCTCAGGGATGAGGTGGTGTATGTCCCAGCTCCTGGGAGGAGAGAAGCAAGGGGCATGTCAATCAAAGATATTTCAAAGCCTCATTGTTCAGCAGTCAAAGTTTTGGAACAGCCTTGCAAGCACAGTCATGACTGGTAAAGAACACTGAAACCCAATGAAGCTGTTTTCCATTAACATAAGAAAAACATGGGAGACAATTCTGTTAAGTTCACTATAGGCAATGCTGCAACCACAATATATCTGCCTCCTCAGGTACAGGGGCAAACAGAATACTGCAGGAGGTATACTGGTTAGTTATGCAACAAAACACTGCAACATACGGTGGCTAAGAGACACTTGTCCAAGAGGTTTTCCTCAAACCCTTCAACTCAGACTTGGGGATACAGTCTATTATTCCAAAGCATGCAGACTTATCCAGGTATAGCATCTTCTGCTTGCTGCCAAGAACCAAGGTGGCAACCATCACTGTTTGTGAAGAGCAGCGGGACATTTGCTCTGCCTTTTGCAAAGGGGTTGTGGTGTGAGGCTTTAACTCAAAAAGCAAGGGCATAAAGGAAAGTAAGACTCAACTAGCTGGGTATCAGAACTATTCTCTGCTCCAAAAATCTACTTCATTTCTGCCTTTGTTCAGCTGAACAAACTGAAACCAATAAGGTAGTCAAGAGAAGTTTACCTCCTCTTTCAAGTCTATACAAATAGCTTAGGCAGACATCTTAGTATTATTTTCAGCTGATTGAAGTGAAACAGGTGAAGTATCTTCTTGCTGTTAAAGGGTATTTGGGAAGTTGCTGTTCAGAGCTGTCATTTCACACTAGCGTAAAACTTTTTAGCTTTGCACTTAACAATTGCAGTCTCTGAAAAACTAGGAACAATACAACAGCATCCTATGATCTCAACATGTGGTACCTGAGAGCGAAGTTGTGGGTGTAACTGAGGCCACAGGAATAGGAGGCATTGATGCACTAGAGAAAGAGCTGTAGGTGCCACTGCTTGGGCCAGTGTTGCTGCTGCTGCCGCCGCTGCTGCCACCAGCAATGGGAGACGCAGCCGAGGTCACTGGGGAACTCTTCTCCCCCATGTTTGGGGAATTCTCCCATGCTTTGCGTGCAGACTCCATCTATTTAAAAGAAAATACAATTCCTCACCTATTAGGAAGTTTCAACTAGTCAAACAGTCTTCCTCTTCTAACAGCTCTTTTTAGTCAAAAGGCAATCTGGGCTTCATGCGAGCCTCTTTTTTTAAAAGGCACCGTAGTCGTGCAACTCTGTTCATGCAAAAAGCATTCAGCCTTAAGTTGGAGCTTATCATCTGTTCCAACTGCACACGTGCACAGTTCATCATCCTAACATTCAATGCTCAAAAGAGTTCACTCACACTAATTTGGCTTGGTTTTGTTTGACATGAAGAGCAAAGACACAGTGAGCAAAAGAAAGGTAAAAAAACCCTTTAAATATCTCCATGAAGTCCTTTACTTATAAGTTGCTTGGGCCATTTAAGTGAAACAGTCCCTTGCTTTCTGGGTAAATCATCTACTTTTGAGTGACCACTGAAAATACCTACTGCACACTTCAGTAAACATTACAGTAGGCAAGTTTAGATTTCCAAAGCAACTGCTGCTCAAGGAGCAATCGTGAGCTGGCACAGTTTGTGCAAGCTGCTTTACATTAAAGCTAGAAATGCTTCATGCTCCTCTATTTCTATAATAATTATGAGCTTATGTCTTGCACAGCAAGGGAGATGAAACTTCAAATATTCTATACACAATTACATTCCAACAGAAGTTGAAAGAACTATTGTTTTACCACAGCCAATAAAATCTAATTATTGCTACATTAGACACACAATGCAAAGATTTAAATTAAGACCCTTCTGAGGGACTACTGAAAGGAAAATAATAATGTTCAGCCTACACTCACTAATTTAAAGGCTCAAACACAGTCCATGGATTTCTGTACAGCCTTTCGGTGTCTCCAGTTCAAATAAAAAATTTGCGAGCAGAGCTGGAGGCCACAGGCTAAAATTGCTCACTGTAAGTTTCTCAAGGCCACGTGGTGTCTTCAATGGTGTATATAAAGGGACAAATACTCACCAACACCTCTGACCTCACTGCCTGGATCAAGAAAGTCTCCCCTAACTGGGACCTGCAGTCTCTGTCAACCCACCCTGCTTTACATGAGTTAGGCACAGTCTGGACAGACCAAACGTGGCTGACTAGATGCTTCAGAAATGACAAAATACAAGAGAAATATTGAAAGAAGAGGGTAATGGGTGATCCACACACACCCACGTGGAAAATGGGAGTTCTGTACTCCTTGAGAGAGTAAAGGGAGGGAGGGAAACTTATTTACACGTTGAATCCTTTGGAGGTAAGTCACCTCTTCTAATTTTTGAGATCGTATTCCCCAGCAATCATTCTCCCTTTCTCTTACACAACATTTTTCTCCAAATTGCTTGTGATTCGTTCAGACAGGGCAAACTTTAAAACATATTACTAACCTGCAGGAAATTATTTTGCTTAAGTGTATTGCACCAGCATAAAGAGAAACTAAGTACCTGTGAATGTGTGAATAGAGGTGTAGAAGCTTCTACAATGTTCAACGAGATTCATGATGTCCTGGAGAAAGCACTGATAGCTAAAGCTACACACTGCATTTTGTTATATATAGGGCATGTAGCAGAGTTCTGAGGTTTCAAACAGCTTTGCTTTTAGACACTTCAACAATCTCGAACTTCTTAAGCCAGAAATAAAGAAGGAAGAGAGACTGCTACACTGAGAATGTCTATGCAGCACCACCTACAGATCAGACATGAAGGAATAAGAGGCTCCAAGTTAAGTGGGGTTCAGGACAGCACTTAATTTCACTGATCAATTATGGGGAAAGGGAGAGATCATGGCTGCTTGAGGCTACTCCTCCTTCCTGATCCACTGAGGCATTTCCATTGCAATAATGGTCCAGTACCCAACACCTCCATTGGAAACAAACCCCAGTGTGCATATCCTCAAGTGCATCAAAGTCTAAGCGATCACAAAGTCAAGACATGTCAGATTCTGGACCAGATCCCTAGACAGGAACTTCAGATGCAATCTCAGAACATGGAAGAAGGCCAGGCAGCTCAGTTTAAGATGGCTTTGGACTTTGGTTCAGTTCCTTCCATACCAAGAGCCCTATGAGCCAAGCCCTTAAGAGGATGTGAGGATGTCTGTCTTAATACAGATGTCTTTAGCAAGGTTATTTCAAGGAAATGAGACCTCAACAAGCTCTCTCCGCTATGAGCACCTTCCACCTACACCATGGAAGAACGATGCCAGGTAGTAGGGGTGATTGTGGCTGAATTCCCCACTGAGTCTCTTCACAGACAGCTCTCTGTGACAGAGGGTGAAGGAAAGGGGAGGTGAAAGGATTAATGCTTTATGGAGGCAGACACTGGAGATCTTGTTCTTTAAAGAGATGGCAGGAAAGGTTTTATTCTATCCTGCTCTACAAGTATCTTTTAAAAGAAGCAAGGATTATACTGAAGAGGATGAGAAGGAGCAGCTCTGCTCTGCCTGGACCAAAAGACCTGCTGTGAAGATGACAGTCTCAGTATGTGCTTCTGAACAAGTTGCCTTCAGCATTTGTAAACAGAAGGTAGAGCTCCAGTGGCTGGAATAAGAAAATTAGGGAGAAGTTGCTTCCGAATGCCTTTTTGTTCAGATTTTAGTCAGAGGGTTCTTCAAAGTAGCCTAAAAACATGGATCTTCGACATATTGTGTTACCACACATCCCAAATCTACCATCCACTAAGAAATCACTGACACCAGGACAGCAAAAAAGCAACTGCAGGATGAATGACACCACCACCACCACAGTTTGCTTCCCCCCTCTACAGTGTCACACTCCTTGCAGTAACATTCCCACCTGTATTACGTGATTGGGATCTTCAGCTGCTAAACAGAGGCTGCTGTTTCAGAACAATGCTTTCAGACGCCAGAAAGTCAGATTATACCAACTTTTTACACAAGAATGCAACAAAAAACAGGGTTTTTTTTTAAACTACTTATCCCTCTTCAGTCCTCTCCCCATTTCTGCTGAAATGTTACAGTTTTTTAGGAAATAAAGTGTTAACAACAGAAAAGCAAAGGTTCAACAAGAGAACATTAATATCTATCATCTGCAGAGAACACAATCAAGCAGTTGTCAAATGATGCCAGTGAGACAAGTCTCACTGGGATTGACAGGCAAGTTTCTCCAAAGTGTTAGTTCTGCACCCAATCTCTAGTTTCATTTCTTCTAAAAATTTAGAAAACCTAAGTTCAAGCATCACTCTTCCTTAATACCAGAAGCAGCAACAATGCTTCTATTGGTTCAGTCACAATCACAAAGCAGATCTAGGACATCAAAAAAATAAAGACCAACAACTTCTGAAAATACAGTAGCAAGGTTAGAGCCCAACTCTGTGTTAGTGAGTTATACAATGCAGTCCAAAATCCAACAAAATAGGAAAACACCATTCAAAATACTCTACACACTTGCTCTACACTGGAGAGCAGAAAACAACAGAACAATTATAACACAACCAAACACGCTCTGACTTGCTGATCTAACTGCTCAGCAGACACCAACACACCATCTACATTTCACTACTTGGGACTTTAGCTATCCAACTCCAAACCACATTGTCACTGCACCAAAACTTTACAGCTAAGAAGAAATCAAGCTCAGCTTACCAAGCAACTCCTTAAAGCCCTTAATACCAAACCAGGCAACTTATTTTTAGCTAAACTCTTGAAAACCCTCAGTCAGATTCTGATGGTTTGCCATGAGCACCATGGTATAATGCTAGAACACTGGGATCTTGGTTTTCAGGGAAGTGGGAGCCAAGACTGGTTGGGATGCCAAGTGTTAATGCAAAACGGGGTTAGAGATTTATAATTTAAATGCATCTTTTGATAAGAGTCTTGTGTTTCAGCCATCCATTTATATGCAAAAGCAGTTCAGCAGAGGAAACAAAGGGAGGCTCTAAAAAAAGATTCACCAGCAAGTTCTCCATTAATTTTTCCCCTGCATGCAAGAAAATGACCCTTAGAGGGATATGTGGTACATACCTTGAGGGTGAGGTCGACGGTAGCGGGAGAAACTGGAGTTAGGCTGGAGCTCTGTTGTAAAGTCTCCCTCCTAGGGAGGGGAAGGGTGTGGGGCAGGGGCACCTGAAAGGCAGGCAACACACATCACATTCTAACTACGTCTACTAGAAAAGCCCCAGAAAGCAAAGCTCAAGCTTTAGCAAGTGAGCTACAATTTCTTCAAGGCTTGAGCATTTGGCAGGGAGACTCTGATAAAATAGGGTGAAAATTTGGTAGGCAGGGAAAGGCCATTCAGCAGGTGTCAAGATGTTTCTCATCTCCTTAAGAGGCTGAAGACTAAGGTTCTAAGGTGTCCATGTCCTCTGTATAAACAAACACCAACCGTCTGTTTTGGGATTTAACTTCCAGTACCATTTCTGTTTACTGATATGCAAAAATTCTTCCCAAGCAAAGTCTGTCCTTTTTTGTACCTATACAGTACGTGGGATTTCATGACCTTGAGTTCTGAGATGCAGTTTCTGAAAAGAGGAAGCTTTTATAGATCTGCAAAGTGTCAGGACCATGAAACAAATTAAAACAGATTTGCCATCCAGTAATTGAACTCAGTTATTTTCTCTTTCAAAAGATGAAAGATGTGATACTTGGGGAAATAAACTTGACATAATGCTATTGCTATCTTTGCCTATGAAAACACCAATGGTTTCCTAGAAGTTACAAAGGAAATGAATCAAAAATACTGCAGTATCTTCTAGCCATTCCTTTCTCCATTCATAGCACAGCTAATGGACTTTCACTGGATGAGACAAGGCTAATCCAAGACAGATACTGAAGCTCTGAAGTAGGGGATGGCACAGATCCTTTGTGGCCAGGAGCCCCTAACTCCTGTGTTAGAATTTCAACTCCAACATCCACAAGGATAGGATATCATTAATACAAAAAGAACTCAGTCTTCCACACTAACCACCAAAGGCACAAACCACAACACTACCAGAAAAGCCAGCAGAAGAAAAAGAAGTTCAATCAGTAATGCCTCAAAATGATGCTGCAGTAAGCTGAAAAAGCATTTTTAGATGGAATTCACAAGACACCCTCACAAAAAACTGAGAATCCTACTGTGTGACTCTTCCTTCCCCAATCCACACGTGACTGAACTCTGAGCTAATTCTATTTCTGCTACTAAACCAACAAAAGTCACAAGATTCAAGCTCCCTGATGTCCCAGCACACTCGAGACAAACTTGATTTTGCTACAAGTCACAACCCAGCTGGTTCTCTCAATCACTACACCACACTCATACAGTCAGACCAATGCCTTTGAGGACTGCAAACATCTCACCTCCACAGCAACTGAGCACCTGAAAGCCTCCTGTCTACTTTCACAAACCGTTCAGCTCCTCCCTTTATATGCACTTGCCGTGATTTCAGGCTACAGTTCAAAACGGCTTTGTTTATAAAAGCCTTTCTCCAAGCTCAGCTACAGAGCTTTGCTACTGGTACCAGGATCAAGGCCCAACTGCTGCCAAGAACACACTCCCTTACTGCACCTATCTTTGCTGTTTTAGAATTGTCCCTATAAACATCTCCACCTCCTGTGCCTCTTTAGCTCACTGTGATTGTTCAAAAGACATAAAAATACTTGAATTCATGAGCAGGTACTAATCAAAGCAAATGTCCTTCAGAGTAAGATTACTGGGTAACACAGAGCTAGTTCACATGAAAGGAACCCTGTTGAGTTGTTTACTGAAGGCACTATTTGGTGCTTTAAAGAAGTATGAAAATATTTTCTTGTCTTCAAAGTCAAGGCGATCACTGCAATGGACTTACGTTCGTCACCAAAGTCTCCTCCATTTTTGTACTGCTAGTAGCCACTGTGTTAGGATGAGAAGAAGGTGTAGTGTAGTCTGTTACAGACTCCTGTGAAGAAAAACAATTCCATTAAAATATCTCCCTTACCTAAACTTTAAATTTCTTGGACAGGTGTCAGCCTTCCTACAGGAGGAGCTCACCAAGCAACAGATTAGAATTTCACACCATTTTTCTCCTAAATGGCATGTCTAACAATCCTTATTGCTGACTTGCTACTGAGGCCAGAAGAATTCTTGGAAGTTTACGTTTTGCCTCATGACCTCACAAAGTATATCTGGAGACAAGTCAAAATACAGTCTGTAAAGCAAGAACATTCAGATAAATGTACTGCCTGGGCACTTTAATACTGAGCTGAGGTGGTGCAACCAATGATCATTTGTCACCCAAAATGCTTTAACCACCTGTAGGCACTTTCACCCTACTCTAAAATATATTGGCTGAAAGATTTCTGTAGTTTTAAGTAAATACAGAACTTCTCACTGTGACAAGTAAGGCCCTTCATGTTCAAAAATACACAAAGGGATGGCTGCAATTTGCAAAACAATTTTCTTTCCTGTAAGTCTTGTCTCAGAAAGTCACAAGACTCAGATTCTCTGGACGGTGCAGGCTACCTCCTGAATTCTACCCTGGGTAGTGTCTTCAAAGAAAAGGACTGAGGCTTCCAGTCTACCCAGAGGCTTTCCTTGAAGTTTATTTGTCATTTAAAGGGACCTCAGTGTGCTCAAAAAACAAGGTCCACATTTCTGGCCCTTGCTGAAGGCAGTGACCAGGTGAAGATACAAAGGGTCCTTGGACACTGCCAGCCCTCAGAGAACCACCTACAGTGAACCAAGAGGGCACTGGTACTTGTGTGGGCCCTGTTTGGTGCTGGTTTGCAGTTCTCACCACTGTCACCTAACTACCTTCTGGACAGGCAAACAGGTATTAGCAAAACTGACCCAGAGATTCTGCTAGAAAAATGGTGTGACCCTGAACCAGCCAAGATCCACCCCCTAGCATGCCGTGCAAACTCCAAAGTTTTACATGTCTGACGCCCAGGGAAGGTTCTATCATCTCTACAGAACCAAACACCATGAAGGAACTGAAGAACAAATTAGCACAGAACTATTACTGAAAGGCTGGACTTGCCAATACATAATGTCTCTGAAGGTACAAAACACGTAACGCTCAGTTAATTGCATCTAATCAGTATGATAAGCTATGAAAAAAGCGCACACTTAATTTAGTCCTCAGGCCTATGGCAATGTCTCCTAAAAAACAAATGAAGCACTGAGATACTGACAAAGGATCTTCCGGAAGAGTTCATTTTGGTAAAGCTAAACCATAATGGGGTTAGAGAGGAAACAACATGCATATCGACTTGTTTTTGTATTTCTGAAGACAACAGAGAACTATTTTCTCCATTTAGTTACTTCTTTTACTTGTTAAACTGGTGAAATACAAGATATATGATGCTTCCCAAAATCTCAATACCCAACTTCCAGCTGCATATTTGTACTGGATTCCAAATGTAAGCACACAAGGCTGCTTTAATCACAAAGGTCTTCTAATGATGCAATTAACTGGCTTTTTTTTTTTTTTTTAGGATGTATTACTGCATAAGAGGAAGTTTTTACTGGAACATTAGAATTCCTTCAAGGTCTGGATGCAGTTTTTACAGGTTCTCAGCACTGAAGTTCCTTACAAAAGAAATTAGATCAAGATTAATGCCAGCTTTCTCACTTTGCAAACTCCCAGCACAAATCCCTCTTTTTTATTAGAATTAAAACCAAGCCACTGTCCCAGCTCTGGTGCCCTGAGAAGTGTATGTGCAATGCTGAACCCTCCTACAAGGGTGGGTCACATGCTGAACACAGAGACAGGACGAGGCTTTAGCTCTAAGAATATCACTCCATAACCTGTATGTTAATCAGCATCCTTCACTTCCTGGTACATTAAGTCCAGGAATTTGTTGGATTTGGCCTAACACCGTAAGCTTTTGTAATTCAATTAAAGTGATTCTCCTGTACAATTGTTTGACTGAAGAAACCAAATGATTACTTCATTATAAACTCATAACAGACAGAGCAAAAAGCTGCTTATGTCTTTTTGTTTTTTGGAGTATCTACAAGTTATTTATATCTGAAGAAAAAGAACAGGTAAACTTTTTACAGTTACCTACTTTTCTCTTAAAAACATCACAAAACCTCAAGCGATTTGATGAACAAAGGACGGGGCAGACCTCAGAGCTGACCTTGCTGTAAAGGATCAGGGTATTCTAGAGCTTATTAAATTAGCTATATGATCTCTTCTTGATTTACATAAATCAACCAAACTAGAGCTTGAAAGATACTCAAGATTTTCTGCTGAGTCCTTTTAGATGTGATCTCTGGAAGACACAGCTCTTGCCAACTGGAAGACACAGCTCTTGCCAACTACCTGTGCCAATGGTTCATTGGTTCCCACAAGTTGGTATTGATTGTTTCTGTGATTTGAAAGCTTCAAAACTTTAGACATGGATGGGTGGGGAAAGGCAAAGGGTTTTACCTATTCAGAAATGTACATATAAGACTGCCTCTACCACAAAAATACTGCAAAATCCAAGAGAAACAGCTGCAATTGCTCCTGAGCATCATACTCATGTACTAAACAAACTTCTCACCAGTAGGAGTTGATTTATATTTATACAGTTTCTAAGGAAAAACAGTCTTGCATGATTAAACGCACATGCTCTTCTCAAGATGTTTGTTTTGGAATGGATGAGACACTCTTACAAAGCTTCTGAAGGAGGACAGCTGCTTTTTACATACATTAAATCACCAAATACACCAAGTGTGCCTTCCTGGGAGCTGAACAGTAATCCCTGAGAAAGATGTTAAAGAGCATCAAAAAAAGAAGTTACTTAGGTTTGCTAAAACTTAACACCTGACACTGAAACAAAGATGTCAACACTTTTTCCTTCATTAAGGAGCAATGGAAAGACTACAAAGACAAGAAAAAGCAGTTCCAATACACAAGAATTCAAAGACCAGAGCAGTATTCAAATCCCTTTTAAAAGCCACTTGAAGAAGTAGCAAGGTTTATTGCAGGTTTGTTCCTGCAAAATCTAGATGAAAGTTATCTTATCCAATAAATTTGCAGGTTGTTGGATCAACCTCCAAAGAATTAAATATAAAATATGACCACTTCTTTCCTAAAAAAAACCCCAACTTACTGATGCTCCAGGAACTACTCACGACAGTGAAACTGAAAAGCAAACAAACTTGGTGTTCTTAAGACTGGAGTATTTAGGCCTTCTGTTAAAGGCTTCTTTTAGCAATCACTTACTGAGGTAATTATTGGGAATTTTCAAATGCAGTATAAACTGGAAAGTTTCCTTTCACTCTGGTCTTCCTTCCACAAGACAGAATCTTGGTGTTTTATACTGTGGTAGTTCAAAGAACCTCGACAATCCATGTTTAACTAAGGCGAGACAGGCATAAAATCCAGACTTCCCTTTTGAAGAACTCACACATTAAACCTACAGCTACAGAAAGGAAATTCTGCTGATTTTAGTAGAGTTACTAAATTATATTGAGTTAATCTGCAGTAGTCAAAGACATGTTTCCTATTCTGTACATAGCTTAGAAAAAGCATCTCCTCTCATGCTGGGCTCTGGTCACTGGAGCTGGTAAGGTAGTGAGAAAGCACAGGACAAACAGCATCCTTACCAAACACTTGAGTAAGCTGCTGTTTACTGCTCTGATTCTCATACAAGAAGGGCACTTTATCCATTTCTGATATGAACATAAACCACTCACACCTATTTACACAATGGAAACTGCCAGAAAGGATGAGAAATCCCACCACTGAATTCTCTCAAGTATTTGCCATTCCACTCAAAAATCAAGTTTAGAACCACGATGCTGGACACAGATATCCTCCCTAACACTTCACTGAGAAAACACAGCATCTTCTGCTTGCATGGCACCTTGGCAAAAGGCTGCCAAAGCTGTCCTGTGTTTTGTTTTTTTCCAACTGCAGGCGACAAAGATCAATTTTGAGTGGTCCACATTTCAGATTCTTCAACTCTTAATGGAACTTTTGCAGAGGATCAGTTTTCCTTAATGGCATTAGAAAATTTTTGCTTAAGACTAGGATGACTGAGACAGCATGCAACCAACTGGAGTCTACACTCACAAAACTGCTTCTCAAACATACAAGAAGTAATTTTCCTTTACCAAAGAAGGTTTAACTGTTAACTAGTATAGATACTCAAACTGTATGGCTTCTTTACATTCAGAGATGACCACCGTAACTCTTACTCAAGACATAAGTGGTGTAGTCCTCACACAGGCCCTTAGGCAAAATGGAGAGCACCTCTGGGGACAGTTTTTAGTCAGTGCTATCAATGCACCACAGCTCTGAACTGAGCTGTAGGACAGTGAATACCAACACCAAGTCTCCATCTCATTGCTGAACAGTTACAAAGAAATCAGGGTAGTTCCATGCAGACAACTACGAGTCTTCAATATCCTGAAGGAGTTCTGCAAGGGATATCTTCAGAGTATCCAAGCCAAGAGGAGCTGACACACAGACCCTTTAGGCAAACTGAACAAGCCTTATCCAATGCTTTAGCACATTCCTGGGTTAGAGGTTTCTTTTTTCACAGAACAGCACTTATTTCACACCTTCAGGCCATCTGTGCACTCAACCAGCAATGATGCACACTACTGCACTCCAGTTCTCCGCTGGAAGTCATCCTGCATCCATCGCATTCATGTGCGTTTACAGGCTCTGACTACACCAGGCCTGAGTGCTCACACCCATAAAGCAGCAGGGCAGCTTAAAACCTTCCCAGGTGATCTCTGCACAGGCTGTGACAGACAGCACATCTTCTCCCACTCCTGCAGAGCTGTTGCTCAAGCAGTACTGATGTTTCGTATCTGCTGTTCAGAGGGCTCTGCTCTCCAGGTGGCCACCACCAGCAGGCAACGAAGTGTCAACTACCTCATTGTAATCACGTTTTACATACAGTGCTCAGTAATTTGTCAATAGCTTTCTTACCTTTGTGTTTGTTCCAAACTCTGGAGCAGATACAGATATCATCGTTCCTATTTCCGTGCTCAGTTCACTCGCTGCTTTGGTTTCCTTTGTACTGACAGGTTCTGGACTTCTGACAGAGGTGGGAGATGGTTTCTCCTGTCCTTCAGGTTCTCCCTGTTGGGCGTCCTTCACCTTTCTGTTCTTTAAAGAACGCTCTTTCCCAATAGGACCAGGTTTATACTCTTTGTTTTCTACCGGACTCAAGTCTGGAAGCTAAGTTAGTGTTAGCTTGTCAGTGATGTCTTCCCAGGTATTTCCCATCCAGCAGGAATACTCTTAACATGCTTAGAATAACTGTTTAAATTTAACACACTTTCCTGAAGGGTAAGCATTTTCTAACAGAAAAACCATTCTAAACTAAGTTCGCAGTATGTACATGAAATGCATTAATTCTGAATATCAGGAATCTAAACTGCTGTTTTCAAGCAATATATTTTTAATACGAAGTGGTTGAGTTCAACTCAAATAAGATATAGTTAAAATTTACACAAGAAAGTTGGCTTGACTGGCCTTACAAGAAAAGTTTAAAAAAATACAGAAAAGCACAAAAAAATACAGAAGTCACATGACTGTGTATACACACAGATTATTTTCATTTTAGAGAATCAGGATTTTACAGGAACAGAACTCTACCTTCATTTCAAACTGTCTTTATGTATGGATGTTGGCAGCATCTTCCCCTGGGAACTGATCAGTAAGGGGATATCCAGAAAAAATAAAACACCTACACAAAAGTGTTGCCTTTTATTGCAAGCACCATGGCTGGACTAGCTGCTGCAATTCAGTAGTTCCTTTATGTGCAGCTGAACTAAAGCAGGATGGAGGGCCTCAGGGAGCCTGAATGCTCTGCTGTTTCCATAGGCATGGCCTTTCTGGCTTCACTTCACTACTGAACAGCACAAAAATTCCTTAAAGGCAGTCCTTAAAATCCTATTCCTTAAGCTCTGATAGTGGAAAGACAGAAGCTGCTGGTATTGTCTCTATAAATACAAACCAGCTGTCTCAGGAGCAGATGAAGACTCTACAATACCATGGCTTTGGGCAGGGTGGAATTTCCCAAAGGCATCTGGTACCCTCAGGAGGCCAGCAGAGAGTGGGTTTTGGAAGGGAGGAAAAGAAACAACAGCAGAAACAGATGCCTGAGCTCTGAAATGCTGCAATCAGGAACATCAGGCCCACTTCACCCAAAGAATTTTTGTCCTAATAGTTTACAGATGCTGAAATTTTCCCAGGGACTTTAGGGTCATACTTGGAAAGGTAAATTGCTTTGTTTCAAGTATGATCCTCTTCCATTGCCCATGTTAACTCAATACCAACCTCCAATCCTGAACATAATTGTATTTAGGCTTCACAGCAAACATCACCACAGAGGTGGTGGGTGTGTAGGAAATGTTTGTTTGTTGTGATTTTTTTTGTCATCAAGACAGTTAAAGGACTACAGCCCTCTCATTCAAAAGAGTGCAAAAAAAAAAAGTTAACTTCCAATTAATTTACCATTTAGTCACATATGTCTTTCAACAAAACCTGGGGAGGTCCTGGTGACCACAACCAAGCAGAAAAAAGGAACTGTCTACACAGTACAGACTGCTTATTTAACTTTGGAGTTTCATACCTGTAAGTGACTTTATGTGGGCAGTTTTAGGCATGTTGCAGTGTATCTGAGATATGCATTACTGCAATTCAACAGCAGTTTTAGATACTGCATGGGTTTTATAGTTTGCAGTAAAAGCCACAAACTCCAACATACCCACCCTGTGTTTCACAGAGCAGAAATTAAATTCATTCTATGTGTGACCACACTTTCAGATTTCAGCTCTTTTCATGGAGGTGGGGGCAAACCAACAAAACCCAAAAAAACCCAACAACAAAGAAACATCCAGTCTTCTATGAAGACAAAAGGGCTTTAATTACATCAGGACTACCGCCAAATCTCAAACATCAAGAGGGACTGAAATAGCTGATTCCAAAAGTCACCAGCCAAGATTATCTGCTGTAACCATCTCCTCCTGGGAGTTAGAAGCTAGTGCTGAGTGGTAGTGATGCACAGATTATTGTGTGCTGGAGGTGGAAAGAACAGAAATGTACGTTTCATGAACATGAAAGATCCCCAAGTGTAACCTAAATGACAGAAGGAGAAAGTATTCCTTATGAATGGTAATAATGGAAATACACGATGGTGATGATCAAATGGACCCCCTAAACCTCTGCAAGACAAGCAACAATTCTTCTTTAAACTGAGATCAGTTTGATTACCTAATTAGTATTACCTAATTTTAGAAAATATAAAAAGGGAATGAAATTTTTATGGGTCTAGTCCAAACTGAATGAGTGTCCTATTCCACTATTTGAAACTTCTTTTTGGCTGAACTTCTCTAAATTTACAAGTTTGTACTGAAATTATGACCTTTTACCTTTTGTGCTTTGATGGGTCCAGCCCGAGGCTGTTTCTGTCTTTGCTCTTTCGGTTCTGGTAACTTGTCTGTGGACTTCTCAGAAAGTACAGGGCCAACTTCATTGTCACTGCCACTAGAAGCTGGGGCTCCAAATTGAATAGTTTCTATACCAAGATCAACTCCAACTTCTTGTCCAGGCTTTGTCCCCTAGTTAAAAGGCAAACATTTAATCCATTACCAAAAATTTCTGTATCAATACAATAACTACAGTTCATAAAAGAGCACAAAGAATATTCAGTTGAAAACCACTAAAAGGGTACTTTTATCTTCTGCCAGCAAAAGTACTATCTGTGACTGCAACAGACTTGCAAGAATAAACATTATCTGAATGTACACTTCCTCCTCCTCAAGTTTCTATTGTTTATACAAGCTCAAGAAAAACGCAGTCAAGAAATATGTAAACACGATCAAGAGAGACAAGTACAGTGTCAAAACCTCGATTCAGGTTCACAACATCCTCCTGAAAGTTCAAGACGATGTACAATTTCAGAGGAACACTAATAAATTTAAAAATATATCCAGATCTGTTATGCAGTTAAAGTAGTCTCCTAAGACAGCTGTCTCACATTTCTGCAGTTTAATACAATTAAGGCAAAGAAAGTAAAACCTCAGCACTTTAAATGCACTATTTAGGACTATGCAAATTCCACTGGATAAGCAGAGATAATATCGTTAAAGCATCTATGGCTTTTTGTATCTCTCATTTAAGGAACACAAAAACCCTTTAGTTCCTTAGAGACATGTTTCTTTCCACATTAATGAACTCCACAGAAGTGTTCAAATGCAAAACAAACAATACTTTTCCCTTAAAAATGGACAGAATAACAGCTATCAATAAAACCTGAGAAAGACTGAATTTTTATCAACAGAACACTTCTTCCATGCCTTCTTCTAGCCTGTATCCCATGTTTCCATACTATCTCTTGACTTCATGGAATTTTACATGTACTAGTCACACCTGGATAAATGGATAATCTTCACCCAATCCCAATGAAATATAATTTGGTGAGATTCACACACAGCTACTTTTCTTCCTCTCATTCTTACCTCTGGCGATGTAGCTGAACCAAAGGATGTCAGAGGCTTGTTCCAGGCACTGACTGAAGGTGGCTGAGGTGGGCTAATGGGTCCCACTAGCAATTAAAAAAAGAGTGTTAAAAAAACCTCTCAATGTTGCTAGATATGTTCAAATAAAAGTATCAATTGACTGAGAATTAAATTACTGGTGTCTTGATTAAATAAGCTTTAATTAACCTATTTGGCAGTTAACTATACGCTACCAATTTAGCTGCTTTCAAGTGGGGCAATCATCATTTCTGCTAGCAAGATCAAGCCTGACAAAGCAGACTCCAGACGGGAGTGATACGTGTCATTGCTTGTGAGTTAAGAACATGGTAACATTAAGTAATACTATACTGCAAAACCCCCTTTTCAGCAGTTACTATGCTGCACTTGGGAATGCTGCCCTCTACTCCCTGTACAAAATGCATCTGCAGGTAAAAAGACCTCCAGAGGGGCAGCTGGCAATCAGCTTTCTCTAACTACAATGCTCACCCCTCCATCCCAAATCTGGCAGACACCACTTACATTTTTTGGAGATGTCATTCAGAACTGCTGTAGGAGGCACTTTGTTGTCCCACAGTTCTGCTCCCAGACCGTTGTGAGCCTGGGTGTTCTGCAGGACCTTGCCCGACACTGTGTATTCTGTGCTGGCTGCCCCTCCCACAGCCTGGGTTTGTGCCGGAACAGGAGCCTGTGGCTGAGCTGGAGACTGTGCCGGACACGGGGGCTGGGCCTGAGCTTGGGCCTGCTGTGCAGCTGCTGCCTGTTGCTGCTGCTTTTTGGCAAATCTGGGGGGCAGCTTGGAATTCTGACCTCGGCCTTTTTCGCTTGATCCTTTCTTGGTCCAAACCTGTAAGTAGAAGTCCATTTTATTCTTACAGCTGACATTATGTACAGACACCAACTGTACACTGCAAAAACCAAAATGATTAACCCAATCTTAAGTTTACTTTTTTTAGATGTATTTAACCATAGTAACAGTGATTTCTCATCCATTTTCCTAATGGAAACAACCATATACAAGCGATAGGATAAATCTTTATTATAGTATGAAAAATTCTGCTTTTTGCAGTTTGCCAATTCCATGAGCCCAATCAGATAGTACAGAATCTCAAAATGGCCAAACGAAAATTAATTTTATTTACTAAATCTAAACAACTGTAATATTAAATGTAACTATTTAGTTATAAGGAGAAAATACAGCTTCTTTGTAACGAAGAGTCTACACACTCTACAACATTCCCAGTACTGCAAGTAGCTTTTTCCCCCACTATAAATGCTGGTCTTGTACCTGCACTGTTTGTTCTTCCTTCTTTCTGCGCTCTTCATCTTGCAAGCGTTTTTGCTGCTTCTTAGACACCACTTCTGTGAAACCATCATCATTCAAGTTAGATTGGGAGTCTTCAACTACTGTCACTTCAGGGTGATCATCAATGATCACAACACCTATAGGAAAAGGAAAGGTACAGATGCTGCTGTTTTAACAGCTTCAGGTGCAATGCACCAAGCCAAAATTGGCTTTAGAGTGGAAGCTACTGCCCCACAGACACAGATGGGAGCCCTGATTAATGGCAAACTTCTGCTTGCCAAGTGCTTTGCTGTTGAGTTTGAAGACAAGGAGTTAATATTTAAGATACTTGAAAACTGGAGGTTCCTGTACTAGATTCTCCAGGAAATATGAACTAAAACCTAAGAATGAATAATGAACAGACTTCCTGCATATTAGCTCTAAGCTTACCAGTGATATCCCACTGTCTTTACTTATGAAGGTTAACTAAATTATGAGAATGTGGAGGACAATGGTATGAATGGCAAAGTTAAGATTAGATGATTGTATAAAATTGTTCTACCTATACACACAAACACACAATGATATTTGCCACCTTTAAGAGGCACACACGTTAATTAGACATGACAAAGGTAGCAATGATCAAGTGTACAACTATTTTGGTGGTTTAAAAACATCACCCTTTTTTATAAATTTTCACACTCTATATGCAACAACACTAGCAGAACTACCAAAAGTTATTAGCATATTAGCAATACATACTTGCGTAATTATTAAGATCAAATTGAGACAAGGCATCCACTTTTTCTTTAGGCTTCTTTGGACCAGCCTTCGGTTCTTCTCTCTTTTTGCCACTTGCATCCTTGGTGCTCTTCTGTCCTGCAGCAGCAGCACCCCCATCCTCCTGATGGACAGAGTTGCCATTGGTGGGGTCAACACCAGGCACAGGTGCTGCCTGCTCTTCAAATGGCCTGTATTACAAAACAAATTCAAAATTAAGCCACAGAGAACACTCAGGAAGGAGCCAACAATCTAATTCAGATCCCACTCAAGGGCTGTAAGCATCTACTGTGCAACTTCTTAGTATTTTCAGCTCCTCAATGAGAAGCAAAACAGTAGAAGCTGTTCTGGGGAAATATCACATGCCCTGTCAAATTTTCCATCAAATTTAGCATATAGAAAAACAAAGGTCAGTCTAAATGGCAAGCATTTCTAAACATGATTGTGTTAAGTGACTGAACTAAAACGCAATGCAGCAATTCATATATTAACTGAAAAACTGCTCACATGAACATTTCTGCTTGCATCCAAATCCCTAGAAACACAGCTCAAATCAGAAACAGCGCTACACTTTTTTTAATTAGGCATTTTCAGCACTGTGCATACAAGAATACTCTGCTCTCAGCTTCAGGACCCAATTGTCTGTGTGCACATAGGAAAACAGAAAGTAACAGTGCCACTGGTGCATATGTTAGTCTCTTTTCTACCATTCCACAAATCTAGACTAACTGCTTATGACGAGGGTCAACAGAAGACCATGACCATGTGCAGTTCCTTCACAGAAGCCAGTACTCACCCTCTTTTTCCACTTCTGGGAGGAGGACCACTCCGCCTTTCACTCCTGGGACCTGAGAAATTCCTCCCTGGTTTAGCTGGCCCATTGTTGCCACGTCTGTTTTGACGGTCTATTCCAGGCCGCTGACTAGAGAAGCTTCTCTTGGCTATTTCCCTTTTTGGAGCTCCAGTGTTCTCTCCTGCCTTTGCAGCCACCTGTGCAGCCGCATCTGCTGTTTTCTTCTCATCCCTTTCCCGCCTCTCATTGAAGTCGCTGCTTTCAGAGGCTGTTTCCCACTCTTCATTTGCCTGGTCTGAAGAATTCTGGTTGGACAAGTCTGGTGTCTTATTTCCTGACACATCCAGAGCAGGGTTGGAGGGCTCACTAACTGCATTAGTAACTGTGGTACTTGTGGATGAGCTGGCGACCACCTCACTTATCTTGGATGCAGCCTCTCTTTCCTTCAGGCGCCTGAAGCGTGGTGGTTTATCTTGCCTTGGAGGCCGAGCAGGCCTTTGCCTTCGTGGCCTCTCTCTATTTGGATCAAACTTCCTCTCAAATTTTGGAGGTCTTTTATCAATTGGTATAGGACCATAATGCTCATTTCTTCTTGGAGGCTCCCCATCTTCTGGTTTAATGATCTCTGTTTGCCTTGGATTCCACTGATTGTCTCTGTAGGCTGGTCTCCTTATTGTTGATGGACGTGGAGGTCGTCCACCAGGATCCCTGCCACCACGTCTGTACATTCCCCCTCTGCCTCGTCTAGAAGGCTCTCCTTTAGGAAGAAATCCTGGTTTGGGTTTGTCATCATCTCTTATGTATGTTTTTTCTAAAGATCTGTTGTCTATTCTGATATTGTTCTCAGGTTTGAATGACAGGGGCTTCGGAGGCTTCTTGCCATCAGCTCTTTCTTCTCTTTTTGGGTGCTTGCCTTTGATGACACTGTCTTTGTCTGACAGCAGTGTGTCACTTGCGCTCTCGTGCACTTCGCTGTCGGAGTCCGTCTCTGATCCGTGCTGTCGCCGCCGTTTCGGGATTACTTCAAAGTCAGAGCTCTCACTACGAGTTTCACTCTCTTCTCTTTGCCTAACAGGTCCTGAAGGCACATGGTCTGTTCTAGGCTTAGGATCCCTATAGTGTGGGTACTCTCTATTATGGCCTCTACTGCCCCGACCACGTCCTCCGTAAGAACCCCGGTAGCTCCGGCCTCTGGAATAATACTCACCACGACCTCTGCCCCTGTATCCCTGATCTGGGAACCAGTCTCTATCCCTGGCCTCTTTCCAGTATGTCCTAGGTGGTAAGCCAGGCTCTCTTTTTACTGGCCTGGTTTCTAAGCGTGGTTTCTCCACAAGCTCCTTGCTAACCACCTTCTCAGGCTGCTTCTCCTCCTTCCCGGCGGGAGTGGCCGGCTGTGCGTGGGGCTGTGGCTGTGCTGGCGGCAGAATGGGCGGCGGCTGCGGGAGGGCCGGGGGAAGCTGGGGAGTGGCTGGCTGGGCAGCTGGGAGCTGCTGCTGGACCAGGGCTGTGGGGGGCTGCACCACAGCTTTAGCTGCGGGCTCAGGCTGACTGCCCTCCTGGCTTGCTGGGGTCAGAGCAGCACCCTGTGTTATCTTCTTAGCCAGAGGAGTGTTGCTGGAGGCCAATCTCTCTGGCTCAGCCTGAGGCAGTGGCACTTGAGGTGCTTCCTTTTTGTCACCCTTTTCAGGTTTGCTTGGCTTTTCACTAGCACTCTTCTCTCCTTCTTTTTCCTTCCTCTGTTCACGCTCTTCTCTCTGCTCACGCTCTTCCTTCATATCTCTAAGCACAGGTTTTTTAATAGGACCTGATCTTCTGACTGGTCTATCACTGCCTTCATCCCTCCTGCCATAACCTGGCCTAGGACCCCATCTTGTTTCAGACTTAGGTTTGAAAGTTTTCTCAGGTTTTGGTCCTTCTGATGTTCTATTACTGATCAAAATTTCTTTTTTTGGTTTGATCTCAAGTCTCTCAATTGTCTCCTTTGTCTCAATAGGCCTGTTACTTAATTTAGGGATATTTGCTGCTGTCTCATTCCTCTGGTCTTCTGATTTTAGAGAGTGACTTGAACCATGGGAAATGCTTCTCTTTAGTGAAGAGTGGCTTTCCCCCACAGGCACCAATTCCTCTGGTGAGCTACGTGTAACTTTCTCATTCACTCCTTCAAAATTAACTGCTGTGTTGGGTGTGTCAGTTTGGAGAGGTTGTACATCTTCCAAAGGCCTGCTTGGGAATTTTTGTACTTCTACCTCTCCTGAATCTCTGAAAAATTCTGTCTTTGGATGAGAGTCCAACTGGTTGTGTTCTACAGGATAAGCGCTGGCAGGGACAGCAACCCGTTCTTGTTCCAAGTGTGCCTCAGACCTAAGTAGAAAGCAATTAAGAATGTTAGTGTGGGGGGGAAAAACCCTTTACACATACCTATACTCACAAATCATTTGCTATTAAGGATTCATGCTAGCTCTAGGACGTAACAGGCAATTTTAAAAATGGAGCCCCTGAGTATCACCCCAGACAGCAGCAGAGCAGAAAGAGTTTTTGAATACTTTTAAGATGTTGAGGAAAAGCCTCCCTGATCACTCATCAAGCAGCAAAGGTCAGAAGTGACTGTCTTGCTTTATACCACTTGTACTTAACACACCACTTTTGAAACAAATATACCTCAGACAGAAGTTCTCTAATATGGGGAGAACAGAGTAGATGGAGAACAGGACAACACTGCAAAACTGTTCTACAAAACTGAAAATTCAAAATATGTCAATCCCCATTCATCAGATTAGGCTAAGGACCCTTAAAAAGGGGTAAATTGTCTTTCTATACCAGACTACAGAGCAGGGGTGTCATCTGTTTTATACAGCAGTACCAAGTACACTGCGTATCTCAGTCACTACTCCTCCATTCAAGTTTTGTGTGAAGAGCAGCAACAACCCAGCCAGTTTAAACTGTGTTTTGCAACATAAGTTACACAGCCAAGTGTGTAAGTTTGTATGACCTCGAGAGGTGACATGCAGTGGGGCACACAATTCAGGCTTACCTCAAGTCATCAGGCTCTTCTAAGACTTTGGGAGGAGAAGCAGATTGCTGAGATTCTGTGTGGGGGTAGGGCTCTGACCCCCACATCATGCGGGGCTCTGACAGAGGGACAGTGTGCTCTCTCGCTGAGCGAGCCATGTGTTCAAACGAATCTGAACCAGCTGCTGATCCCTCCATCTGGTCTCTTCTCATCAGTGGCTTGGGAGGCATAATTCCTGTGGCAGAGTTAAATTCAACAACTGAACAAGTTTAGCAATAGCAAAGCAACCTACTCCAACACAAAGAATATCAGGAGGTACCAAGGAATTCTATTCTCTCTCCTCCAATCTCCTTTCCTCTGACCCTCCACTGTTGAAACCAAATGTCTAACCACTGCCAGCTGAACCTCAGAACCACTAAATTATACCTAAGTACTAATAAAAGAAAAAAATCTGTCTGCTTCCACTATAGCAGTAAGAACAAGGTCTGTAGACCTGTAAACTTGTGGATGACGTTTTTGCTTCAAGATCTCAATGGCAAAAGGCAAGATGAGTGTACACAGAGCCGGTTTTTTGGTACTCCATTAGAGACTCCTGCTCTTTTTCTTCAGTAACATTTTAA
This sequence comes from Formicarius rufipectus, assembly GCA_013399695.1. Taxonomy (NCBI): domain Eukaryota; kingdom Metazoa; phylum Chordata; class Aves; order Passeriformes; family Formicariidae; genus Formicarius; species Formicarius rufipectus. The sequence continues at coordinate 384,967 of VXAU01002558.1, read as the reverse complement.
AGACATAAAGTTTTGACTTTACTTAGCCTGCCATTTCCTCCATTTATTCCCTGCACTCACTGAAGATATCCATTCCCTTGCTCATTGGTTGGGCAGTATCTCCATTACATTACATGACAGACTTTTATTACTGACGCCAAACAGTTTTCCTAACTGCAAATCAGATGGCCACTCCACAATTTAAAAATCACTTCTTAGTGGCAAGAACCCAAACACACAAATTTATTAAGACTATGGAGTTGCTAGTATGTCATATAAAAGCAACAGAATTTCATGGGGTTTTTTTTAGAAAGCCAAGTGCTAACATGTAATGAAACAAATGGAAAATACACTATTTTCCTCAGTTCAATCTAACTCTTGACAGCTTTACTATCTGGAAGAAAGTAAGGCTTATGCTGATGTTCTGAATCATCTTAACTGTCACTAACATGGCTGCAGTTGTGATAACTGTGATTTTACTTTTAGTCACAGGGATACATTCTCATATGACTACAATTTTAGTCACAGATGATTAAAATCTATTTTGCCTCAAACAATAAAATAATGTAAGATTCTTATTAAAAATCCACCCATTAACAAAACAAAGTGTGGTTGGGGAAAGACTTTTATTTCAAAACCAAGCCAATTCAGCAGTCAAAAGAAAGCTTTGAGACTTACCAGGATGAATAGGAGGCATGTCCATTGCAGGCCTTCCCGACATCATGCGTGGGTCCATGTAGGACTGCATCATGAGCCACCGTGGATCAAAGCCCATCGAAGCCAAGTGCTGAGGATGTGGCTGCATGGGCTGGTAAAGGGGTCTGTGCTGCGGAGGCGGAACAGGGCCGCTGGAAGGTTGGGAGGGAGCAGACTGTGGAAGGACACTTTGCTGCTGCTGCTGCCACTGCTGCTGTTTCATTTGCTCCTGCATAACAGAAAACAGCATTACAGGACTTTTTGTTAAGATGAAGACCCGAGCAGAACTCAAATAACCCTTGGAAACAAGTAGTACAATTATCTCTAGGCCACTGAGCATTCTGACTTAATTGTAAACATTCATCAGGATGAACTAGGAGAAAAGGGATAAAATCAGACTGGACAATTTAAAATAGCTACAGCTTCACTGGTGTCCAGCTGAGACAGAGAATAACCTATACTTCATGCATGTCATTGCTGCAAAGAGCTCTTCAGACCACAGGACCCAAGTTCAACGCACATTTGCAAGTGTCATACCTTTTTAGGAAAAGCTGCAGAAACAGTGATCAAACATCAGATGCCTGCTGCCACAGGCAATCACAGGGCAATGCCAGTGTGAGCCAGTTTGAAAACCTCTCTTGCCTCCTGCTCACTTCTGTATCTTGGAAGTGACAAGAAGTGTTTCATGCAATTCCTGCCAATACCATGGATGTTACAGAAGCTGGAAATCATAACTTAAGCTTTTGAAAACTCCTCTGGTCACATTCTTATTCAGAATGAAGCAGAAAACATTCTTTAAATGAGCTTCCTTCTTTTCATGAACTGGTTCATTACCTGCTGCCTCTGAAATCTTGGTGGTAGTGATTTCTGGAACTGTTTAGAATAGCCTGAGGAAACAGCAGGACGAGGCTGAGATCCTGAATCCGGCTCACTCTCATGAGTCACCTGTGAGATCTCTTTCTCATTCCGACCACTATCTTGTCGAGTAAAGACTGCTTGATCTTCTGAAAAACAACAAAACCCCACACATGGGAGACAAGAGTGAATCTTAAATTAAAACAATTTCACCAGAATTGTCACACAAAGACTGCTGCCCTAAAATGTCTGCCTTCTCTAACTTCACAAGCTGTTTCCAAAACCAAGAGAGGCGAAAAAAAAAAAGGTAAAAACAATCCCTCAAGAGACCACTGTGTTAACAGATCTCTCAGGTTCCCTTTTAAACTCAAATAGACTGGGTAATCAGCCACCAACATTTAGGCTGTAACTACAGTGTCATTTAAGAAATGCTGTATTATTGATAGCATATTACATTTGAATCAACTTTTTTTATGAACCAAGTTTTGGTTTAGGATTAATTTTATCCACTTAAAGGATAACTCTATTAATCATAGTCTAACAGATCTCTTGTGGCATTCAAGTTCCACTACAAAAAATGCACCATGTTTCAATAGGTGCCCTTTGTGTCTACTTCTTTTGGCTTGCTGAAAAAACAGAAGAGCTGAAATAATTTTCACTGCTTTTAAGAAACATGGGTGGCTGACCCTTCTTAAGGAAGTGAAGAAAGCCTGTTTTTCTTTCTGTATTCCTCAAAGTCCAACCTAAATCACAGAGCCTAAATTTTTCCCTAATCTTTTGATGAGGTGGGCAAGCAGGTCTAGCACAAAGTACAGTTATCAGCTGTAATGTGCCTGGAAAATAAATGGTCTAGGTGCACAGGGTTAATTAGGTATGCAAATTAGACTTCTAGACTACAACTACTCTCTGTGACTCAGTTTCAAGAAGGACAACTACTACTTGTGTGCAAGCATACCTTTTTCTTCCTTGTTATTCTTGGTTTCACTTTCTTGTTTTTCTACTACAGGTGTTGCCACAGGTTCTACAGGCTCAGGAACCTCATGTGCTGGTTTTTCCTCTTCCTTCTCTTTCTCATTCTCCTTCTCTTCTTTCTCCTCTTCTTTTTCTTTCTCTTTCTCCACTTCTTGTTCTTTTGCCTTTTCCAGTCTTTCTTTTTCTTCTTTTTCCTTCTCCTCCCTTTCCCTCTCTTTTTCCTTTTCCTTCTCCCTCTCTTTTTCTCGCTCTCTCTCCCGCTCTCTCTCCTTTTCCCTTTCCCGCTCTCTTTCCCTCTCTCTCTCCCGCTCCCTTTCCCTCTCCCTCTCTCTCTCCTTCAGAGGGTCTTCCCGTGAGGGTTTTGTCATGCAGCCAAATTTCTCATTTAACCGTTTTAGCTTTTCAGCACAAGCTGCTTTTCGCTGTTCTTCCATTCTCCTTTCTTCTTCCTCTCGCCGCTTGCGGGCTCGCTCAACTGCAGCAGAGATCTCTGACTGCTGTCTTCTCCTCTGCTTCCAGATCTCATCTTCATCTGGTACTGGTTTAGGAGGGAAGGGTCCCTGCCTTCCCATCTGGCGGTCAGGGGGAGGAGGGTGCTGCAATAGGAAAATCAGTGAAGTTGAACTGCGTTATGTGAACACACAGCTGAAACATTACATTTTAACTATTTGTCAATGCATGTATCTGCATGGCACCTTTAAAAAGCAAGCCCCCATCCTTCCTCGTCAGTTCAGCCTCTCACAACCTGAGCTCCCAAAGGAGAGGCAGAGATTCAGATGGGCTTATGTCACCCCTCCTCACCATCACCAAGGCAAAGTGACAGCAAAGATGAAAAACATCTTTTAGATATGATTACAGGCTGCTCTACATCTCATGAGACTCAGGGCAGATCTCAAACAGAAGTCCCTCGAAGAGCCAAACAGTTTCAAGGTAGCTCAGGATAACAGATTTATTTTAGTTCACGTTGCATTTGGAACTTCATCTCCCCACCTGTCTTGGCAGTCAGTCCACAGCAATGTTACCATGCTCCTGTCCTTTCTTGTTCCCAAATGCGGTTGGATTATTAAAAGCTCTTGAAATTCTTGTGCATTTCACAGGCCACTTACAAGATGGGGCTGCTGTACACAATTAACAGTACAGCTGTGTTAGGGTTCCATTCCTATAGTCCCATACACTATGATCCTTCCACTTGTTAAGAGAAAGGTTTGCTACTATTTGAAACATATTTTTACTTTTCTTAGACTAAATTCCTCTGCCACAGCATTAAAGAAAGCATTAACCAATTAACTCAAGGAAATAAAAACAATTCTTATCTTCCTTACCGGTGGTAGAATAGATTTTGGAGGAAGAGCAGGACCACCACCTCTTTCATGTATAGAAGGTTGTGGTGGACCTCGATCCTGTTGGATCAAACACAGTAACAGGGTTAAGCAAGGCCATAATCACAGGCAAGCTGGCAAATTTTAGATTTATTGCTTTTTACCTAATAAGGCATCTGCATGGAAAACAAAGGCAAAAACATTTTCACTTTATGTACCAAGTGCTAAACAACTTAAGAAATCACATATCCAAAATGTCAGAGATTGTTACTGCATCATTTTGCCTCAGATTCACTGCAGAATCAAACCTTAAAAAACAATGAGATCTTCATATACAGAGTATAAGCAAGTAAATCCAATCCCAAGGCCCCCATTTTCATTATTACCGGTGTCAAGAGAAAATATTCCTAGAAAACTTTCAAAACCTACAGCAGCTTTTCCTGATGTTGCGAAATGAGTGTTTAAGGTGTTCTGAGTGACCTTAAAATACTCATTTTATGACATCTGGGAAAAAAAAAAATAGGGCTGTAGCAGGCATAAATTGAGATAGTTGCCAACTTTCCTTTACTAGAGAAACCCAAAATGGGTGAGCTGATGAATTCTACATGGTCTGTATAAAACCCATCGGCCTGACATGTGAGAAGTGAGGTCACATTACAGCTAAGTTGCATTGCAGAAAGCAGGCCATGATACCAAAAATCTCCACACCTCCATGCCAAATGTGTGGGCTATTTACTGTGTGTCACTAGAAAACATCAACACCAGAACAGCTTTGCTCAGTTACAGGGAGGGACAGACTAGAGTACTGAGCTAACTCCTGCCAGCTGAGCTGCACTCATCGACATAGGAGTTCTCACCCCCATGATAAGCACACACTCGATAAAGACGACCTATTTTTATTTTGTGACCAGAGGTAGCTGAGTTGACTGAGCAGCACCCGACTAGTTTACCACAGCTCAGATAATCCTTTCAGTTGCTAATGCCTTCACTCATGTTCATAACCTTAATCGACCTGACAGTTTGGAAAGACACCTGAGCTGGACTCTCCTGAGGAGGCTGCTACCAGAAGAGCTGAAGAGGGGAGCACACAAACCTGATCAAGCTGAGAGCTTTTGCCATAAGACCCTTTGGTTGCTGCTGTGGAAACCTGGGTGGCAGACTTAGCACCTGTCTGTTCTTCTGCTTCCTTCTGGTCATCAGGACTCTTGGAATCTTTTGATGGTGTTTGTTCATCACTATGTGCAAAGAAGTAAGAAAAATGGAATGCATACTCCACACTCATAATTAGTTATTTTTCTTCTAGCCTCAGCGTTTCTTAGCAAAGGTTGCTCACAGTAAGGATAATTTCTACTACACGTTTGAATGACTGGAGTCTGCAGGCAGTTATACAATTTAATACAGCGTTAAATTACTGGAATAGATGTTATTGGAATGAGTACCTGCACTAGTTTCACTCAGTTTTTCCAGAAGTTAGGCTAGTCAAGTGACATTTTACACCCAGCTAGCAATACCTACTCACCCACTTTCCTTCTCTTTTTGACTACTTCCTTGCTCATCATCATCACTGAAGTTCAGCTGCTCGGTGTAATCCACTTCACTCTGAGCACCTGATGCATAAACAAATACTCAATTAACCTTTCAGAAACATTCAATGGATAAATAACAGACGGTTACTCTGATGTTCTTACCTGCCCAGCCTTCATCAGCCTCAGCATCCAGATTATCAAATTTATCAAGCTCTTTGAGTTCACTAGCACTAAGAATGGATGGGCGCTCAATAGGTTCTGAACACCAGGAAGGTGGGCCTCTTCCCCTCGGACCTCTAAAAAAAGGAGAGAGAAACAAAGGCCGCTGTCACTATTTATACACAAATTAGATAGAAGGTCAACTTGTATGACAATTATTTGAAATATACAGTACCATTGTCTCAAACACAGTATAAATGTGAACTCTCCTCCACATGTGTGACTACCATAATTCAAATTATTGCTACACCACCAGATGGTTCTTTATGAAAGAGGAACACCCGATGCTACACCCTTGCTTGCACACTTCACAAACAACCCAAACACCGGCTGACAGCACAAAATCACACACATTGTAGCTTTCAAACAACACACTGTTTAGATCTGTAACAATGGAAGAGGCCTTTTACAGGCAAAATGCTGGTTGAAGTTTCAAAGGTGTCCCCAAGTGACTCTTGCTCTTCCCGATCAAAATCCTGCAATATGCAGAATTCCCCCAAGTCTTGCAGCCAAGCTGTCAAGCACAAATCACTCCATGGCACTGCTCCACACAGGCCAGATTTGGGAGACTAAACAGTGGCAGTTCTTATGCAGCATATAATCATTAAGACACTCAGTGCAAATATTTTACTTTTTTTAACTAAGTCCCAGAGTTTACACCCACACAACACTTGTAAGGTTTCTTTACCTGCTAGGTTCAGAATTGGGGAATCTTGTTGGACCTTGCATGGAAGGAGGAAATGCCATTCTAGGATACTGATTAAACATCTATAAAAGATTTAAAAATAGGAGTCATTAATTAAAAAGTACCATTGCACTAAGCATCCTGAAAGCATCAAAAGAATCACAATGGAACTAGAGCAAGACTTCACTCAAAAGACAGTTTGCTTAACATGAAAAGTGTGTGACATCAAGTCACCAAGATGAAGTGATTACAAGTGTTAATCAAGTCCTGACAAGCTCAAACTCGGCATAGCAGGAGCAGCAACAGGTAGCCACATCCTCTGAGGTGTTGGTTTCAATCCCACCCTTCCAGGAGAACTGCTGAGTGTTCCAGGGAGGGAAGAGAAAGGGGCATAAGGAAAACACACTAGCCAATAATCACTTCCTGCTGCTTAAAATCGTTCATGCAACCACCACTTACGTAAGGTGGCATCATTGCTCTGTACTGAGATGAGATGGGTGGCTGCGGCTGCCCGTTCAGCTTGGGCTGAGGGACCTGTGGCAACCGCACATCCCTCTTCTCTCCTGCCTTCTGGCCATCGCTTTGTTCTGCTGGTGTAGCATTGCCATCCTCTTGTCCCAGGGCCTTACCCTCTTGATCTGTTGAAGAACCATGAGAGTTGTTCTTAGCATCCCCTTCTCTACAACTAATAGCACCTACATGGACTGAATCAGTACAAGAAAAACCCATAGTAGACTTCACATTACAGATCTACAGAGAGCTGATGAGAAACGCACTGTTCCCATCCAGTTCTCAGTGACACAGCTATCTGTGTAGACACACCTCCACACCTGGTACTGAAACAATGACCGCTCGAGAAAACAGAAACAGCTTCCTAATCCTCTTCAACCCTACATGCAGCTATGCTTCTGAAGGGTCAGAGCTAAATTTGTGGACTGCTCCAGTCGTTCTACTCTACCTTCCAAAACACAATACAGTTTAGGAAGGATACCGGATAGAGCACAGAAGAGAAAACAGACTTAGCCGTGCTAAGTGGGCCACTGTTGACTCAGTGTAAAGATGCTGTCAAGGGAAAGATTAAACTTCCTAAGCAGCAAAGTACTACAGGAAACTCTCAAACAGCTCAAAAAGAAAGATAATACATAGGTACTGTCAAAATGAACCCAGATATGCAGAGTCTGGCTCTATCTCTGCCTGTAAGAATGGAAGTGATAAGGGCTGTACTGCTGGATGTGAATGCCTACCAAAAAGTCCAAAAAGTAAGGCATTTTAATGACCTACTACTTGTGCCAGGACAGGAAAAAAAAAAGAACCAGCAGTGCTCAGATGCATGAGGAACAACAGAAACTCAGATATACACTGTAAAGAGTGTTCCTTTAGAGGCACAAAACCTTTCAGGAGCGATAAACTGTGCTCCTTAAGTATCCATTACAGTTCTTGCACTTATCTTTGCTGGGAAGCACAGCTGCTAAAGGGGCAGTCCTGTCCAAGTTCATGTAGCTTTTTGCTTGCTGTCAGACATGAAAGAAGGGCTTAATATAGCATGTACAGTGCTGCCCAAAACTGTAACTGCCTGCAGGAGGCTGGACTGACACACAAAGCTGTTCTCCTCATTTGGTGTTGGACAGATCTCAGGTTTCCTGATAATTTATTATTTATACAAAAATCCCGAGCGGACCTGAACAGGTCTCAGTCTGCAGGACCTGACAAACAAATGAAGGAAACCAAGGAATGTACCATGGAAAGGAGTTAAGGATTCCCTGAGAGTCCAAGCCAGCCAAAGGCAGTTCATCTTGTGCCACCCACAGTGCAAGGACAGGACCCCATGTCCATCAAACCTCATCAAAAACAAACTTTTGAGGGAGAAAAGAATTTTGTTTTCCACTGGTAACAAGCACAATTCCAAATGCCTCCCTGTTATCAGGATGTGGGGAAACAACACACATTTCCTCCTTGAGACATTTAAATCAAACACTTATGGGCTGTTTTCACTAATTCCCCACAGCCTAAATAGATCCAGCTGCTCAGAGCACCGCAGCCATAAGCCAAAGATGCCAATGCCTTTCAAAGCACAATCCACTCTTGGTATCCTGTAGATTAAACTTCCAATGCAGGATTTTTCAGGCTCCTCTCTTATGAATATTAACCATTTGGGGACAACCCTAATTATGATTTATATAATTAGTTAATATTATGAGAATTCTTTACATATATATTTTAGCTGTTGTGACATCTAGCAGCTGGAAGGAAGAAAAATGCCAGTATTGTGCAACTAACAAATGTTCCTCAGAGCACAACTGAAGACTGGGAAACTGGAAAGTAAAAGGATTAAACACACTATCTTCCACAAACCAGGAACACAGAACAAAAAGAATAAAGTAGAAAAACCCATTTCTTCAGTGTAAGAGTGTGTTGATTAAAACAATATATTCATCAATTTTGTACATGGCATGAATCATTTTCTAGCATGTTCCACACAAATCCATGCAGTTACACAAAAATTTGCAGCCCACACTCACTTTGTGGTCGCAGGTTGGGTCCCGATCCATGGAGCTCTTCAGGCGCATCTTTATCTTTACCTGACTTTTCCTGATCCCCAGCTGCCGGCAGACTGGGAAATTCTTGCTGGAAATAGCTATTTACTGGAATAGGTGGACCTACACAGAAAGATATTCAAAAAATCACAACTTTCTGTAGTCAAAATAGTTCAAAAAGCAATAGAGACTGTTCATCCTTTAAAAGTGAACATTAAGGCCATATTCATTTACTGGTAACATAATTTACAAAGGTTTCCTCCTTTTTATTCTACAACTATAGTGCACCCAAGGATGGGCAACTATGTTACTGCAACGCTTTTATGATTAATTGCTGTTCTAATAATAAATCTTCAGGACTTAAAAAGGCCACAGCTTTTACATTATGAGAAAAGTAGCAGAATTGTAGCACTCCCGATTTCTAAAACCTTTAACACTGTAACTCCAGATCAGAACTTAAGACTTCTCTTGTACATGGCATGAAGTTCAAATATATGTTCTCTTCCTCTCTAGATTTTGTTGACATTTACTTTGCATCAATTTCTTCCCCTCCCCATAACATGTAACAGATAGTGACCTATTAGGCATTATAGTGCTCAATCACTGAGTATCTTACTGAGGGGAGATTTCTATTCCAACAGCCTGAATAACATCCTGTTCTTACACCTGTCTTTACTACTGGCTGCTACAAGAGACATGGTATTAGGCTCTGCAGATTATAGGGAAAAACACTCAAAAAAGGGATCTGAACATGCCATCCAGAAGCCCCCATTCCCCACTATGTGCTTTTTTAACAACAAAAAAAGCTTCCGTTTCCTCCACCCTGTGCAAGAATCATTCATAACAGTAAAATGCAGGGATCCAAATGGAATTTTGTTTGGTTGTTTTTTTCCAAGATTACAAGCACAGGATAAATTCCTTACTCTGTATTTTGTAAAGCCATGACAGTAAATACCACTCTTTGTTCTGGTGTCTACAAACTTTCTTGAAATCTTTCGATTTTCACTGGCTTCACATACAACACATCACATTAACTTGCTCTTTGTTAACTGACACTGGACTGTTCACGTTCCCACACAGCTACATCCAACGACTTGCTTAGCAGGACTGGAAACAACTCACACTAAAAAGATGGCCTGCCAGGCAAGAAAGTCCTTCCCAGATCCTGGGGCATGCAACATCCACAAGCTTTATGAATCTTGAAAAATGTTTTCTGCTCAAGTCTACACAGTGAATAGCAAAAATGTTTTAAAGGCAGAGTGACAACATCAGTGATCTGCTTGACTGTGCTTAAGCTCTCAATCTGAAACAGCTAGACTCTCAGCCAATAGTTCAGAAAGAACTTAAAGAATTCAAAGATATTTTGGTAGCATTTAACCCCAACTTTTAGCCAGTGCATGAGCTGAAAAATTCATGCTGCTCTTACATTTCAGAAGTCTCTCCTTTCTACATTACCACCGACAGGATCAGAGAAGGGTTTAGTCTTGCCTCACTCAAGTTTTACAAGAGCACAAGGCAGCAGCTGAGTGACTGCGGGAACAGTCACAAGGCATCTGGAAAAAGTACAAGTTCTAAAAGCCAAGTGCAGACCAGGAAAGCATGAGCATAACAGGTGTATCCTGAGTTTCAAACCAAGGAGGACACTGAGCAGCTGATGCCAATTCACATCCAGTATTTCCTCCTGAAACAGCAAACCCTCTCCTGCATTAATCGAATGAAATGAGGGTGCCATCTGGGCTTGGCACACAAGCTGCCATGGTAACAGTGAAATAATTAGCTAAATGCATTTTGAAGCCACTGAGCCGAATCACTATTTCCTGTGTCATGGAGATGATCTTATCAGCTTATGCAGAAAGGCTGGTATGCAGATCACTTTGCATCAGTATGAATTCTTTTTTTTTATTCTACAGAAATCTCATAAAAGCTTAAAGGAGAAAAGTTCCCATATCTGACAATGAAAGTAACACTGAACACTAGATAGGAGAGCAAGAAATGAAGAATGTAGGATTGTCACTTCTAATACCTACTGTAAAAAAACCCCAAATCATTATATATATGATGTTAACTCCATAAAAACATCTAATAACTGACCTCCATGCCATTCAGATTTTGCTATTTTAAGATCTTTATTCAGAAGAGAATTCACTTCTTCAACTTGAAAGCCTAAACTTTATAGCCCCTGAAAGCTTGCAAGACGAATGTAAGGAATAAAACACATTGTGTGTTCTTTATCACATTGGAGACAGAGGAATTCTAAGTAACCCCTCACCGTACAAGCATTTAAAAAAAATCTGCTGAAGATTTAGTTCTGATCTTATATCTTTAATTAACGCACTCAAGATTCACACTGACACAAACAAGTTCTCCATCCTTTCCTACAACTATGTTAAACAGACCCCAACACACACCTTTAACGTTTTCCCCAGGAAAAATACCACCTACTTGAACACTCACTTTGATACTAAAATAACCAAGGAACCTATAAAAGTATCACTGTAGCGCTAGACACACTTTGTGCAAAACGATCCAAAGTTGTGAACAGAACATTTACTGACTGTTTATGGCTCTCCTTTCCATGCCAAAATTGTAAGTATTGTAGGTACTGACTGATTTTCCCTCCTCACCACAGTCGTGTTCAAGGTTTTACACTTCCACCACCATTTCCCTGTCAATTCAGAAGAGGTGAGACTACACCAACTCTTTAAAAAGCAGTCAGACCTGCCAATAAATCTGGCAGGACCTGGAGTGGCTGAGGACTGCCTCCCATTCCAGCCTGGAAAGGTGCTTCCACAGCCTTGCCCAGTCCCAGCTGGCCTGGTCAAGACTCAAATGACTCTGGGTGTGCAGGTCTCTCCCAGCAGCATTCACAGCCTGCTTAGTCAGGTAAGAACCCTCCACTCTGAGCAGCACTTACCATCCTGTCCACCTGGCTTGGTGTTGGCCCAGGATTTGGCAACAGGAGCTGCTTCGGGAGGAGCAGGAACAGCAGGTTTTGGCTGTGTCTGCGGCACGTCTGGCTGTCTGGAATCAAGAGGAAAATCACTTGTGAGTACAAGAGGGTGAGCACAGAAAAAGATTGTCAGGATGACTGCTGCAAACAAGGGAATGAAATGAGGGAGCTGTGCAGCTGAAGAACCAATAACAATTTTTCCGCAGAAAAAGCACTTCCCTCCATAAAAGAAGTTGTTATAGTAACAGTTAAAAAAAATGGAATGAATTAGCTAATTCTTTCAAGAGTCCACTTCCCAAAGTGGAGAGGAATGAATGAAAATGGCTGGGCAGAAAATGCAGCGAGGCATGAACTGAATTGTAACTTTTAAAGTAGAATATTGGACAATCAAAAGACCCATCAATTTACAACTATTAAAGGAAATAATTTGGAATACTGTTCTCTTGCCTCAGGAGTTACTAGAGCAAAGCACTTCAAGACCACCATGAACTGAGAGAAAGGTAGCAAGTACATGGCAGAAACCACAGAGTAAAAGGAAATAAGGAAAACTAAAGACATCATGAAAAACTGTATCGGGTACCATGAACTGGAGCCCAGCAGTTTCAGTCTTAAGAAATGGCCTCAGTCTCAAAATCTTAAAAAAAGAGGCATAAGCAACAATCTTTTTGTCCAAGGTAAAAAAACTAGACATATGAGACCTTTCTAGTCTGCAGATTCAGTGATATGGTTTAATTTAGTGTCTGTAATTCCAGCTCGTTAGTAGTAACTTCTGATATAACAGGAACTATGGGGAATATCCTATAGCCTAAAATCACTTCATTATACCAGTAAAGAGATAACTAGTGTAGTATCATGTCAAGTAACTTACAGGAAAAAATTGTAAGCACTTTAAATAATCCTAAAATAATCCTACATTTCTGAGGGCTACCACTGAGAAGTCAGTTCCATTTGGGTTCTGCAGTGATCCACTCCAAGCACTACATAGTTGTCTGATAACTGACATAGAAGTAAATATAATTTTTAAAAAACATTACTGGGGACAAACACACAGGCTCCTCACAAGGATAACTGAATGCAATATTAATTTGTTTCCAGAAATCACTGTAATTTTTAAAAAATAATTTCTAGTTTATCTTCTGTTTCCACACAATTGCACTGTTTTACAGCGGCACATTTTCTACGCAGATGTTGTAACTTCCACAGCTGCACTTTGTCACACAAATGAAGCAAGACTGTTAAAGAAATTACTCATTTCACTCCTGTGTCAAAGCCAAGCCATTCAGAATTTTAGTTATCCAAGCACTGTTCTACAGGTGCAGGTATGGATGAGGGAAAGAACTCAGCTGAATTAATCAAAACAATACAAAACCGGCCACACTAATCAAGAAACAGGGACTGAGGCAACACCCACAAAACAAGTCACAACCTGGGAAAGCAGTAAAAAATGTGATTTTCCTGGTAAGGGGGAACGTCTCACTCACGTGAACTCCACTGAGCAAACTCTTATCAACGTGTGCCCTTTATCCACAATGCTTGGGAGAGGAACAATAGAACACATGTGAACTGCAACACTTCAAGTGTGTTGAAATACCAATACAGCAGGAGTTCCACAAATGGTCTGAAGACTTGAGCAAACACACTAGATGTTCCATACTAGGAGAATTTACTCATGGCCTGGGCATACATAACTGTTCCTGGAAATTAATCCCTCCACCTACTAGTTTTATTTGCATGTGGTCTTCATGGCCTTTATGAGAATAATACATATGAAAACACAAAGGCAAGGCAAACAATTTCCAATTGCAGGTAAGGGACAGTAAGTATTTTTAAAGGTAACGTAAACTACTGGAATATACTTCTAACACATGCAGGAGGCCATGGAAAAGCAAAGATGCAGAAAAAATGTGCTTTAGTCAAAGAGCTATTGTCTCAACATAGGACAAACTGCTAAGTGACCTTGAAGCACAGCAAGATGTTGTTAAACACCAAACAAAACATGGGGCAGAGAACTGTAGATTTGTAGTCTCATAAACTTCAAATAGAAGGCTAAACAGAATTTATACTCCTGAATTCTAACAGTTTTTCAGAGAGATGTCAAAAATTGACATTTAGATGTAGGAAAGTATACAAAGAGCAAAAAAGGGACAGCAGATGGGGAAGAAAACCTTTAAAACTCATCTTTTGCTTTCACAAGTACTAGAAACAGTCAGTGTCTCCATCTTCAAGTGGTTTTGTAGAAGGATTTGTATGATAAAGAATTAACACTTAAACCTTGCTTCTACTTATGTAGTGGGAACCACATCCTATTCTAAGCTTACACGGCAAAATATTTGCTTTGTAATACTTTCCAACTGAGAAACTGAAAAGTTTTAGTTTCTATTTTCTTCATCTGTACAGATGTGAAACAAATTTAGCAGATGAAAGGTGCACTGACCATGGGAAATTTGTATCATACACAGTATAAAGCAGTGTATCCACATTGTCATCACTTCAGTTTTGTTTACATTACATACTGTAGGAGCGTGAAACTACAGTGTAGTTTAATGTAGAAAATTCTTTAAATCTGTAGAATTTATGGTGTAACAAAAAAAAAATTAAAGGGCAAATATTAGGAATCATGAGGGAAATAAAGCAGATATTCAAATAAATGTATACAAACCAAGAATTTTTGAGTTTTCTCTGCCACAGCTCAGCACAATCATAATTAACAGCTTTTTGCATACTTCTGTGACCTTGCAAACTACTATTTAATTTAGCTGCTGTGTATCTCAGGGTTCCTCCCAGAGTTAAGAAAATTTTATTTAAGGTGATTACACTGATCTTACAGTACTGTATTTCCTTTAAGCAGACATCAAAACTTACACACAGGTAGCCACATCATGTGGCTGAAGGAAATACTTTTTCCCTCATATAGAATTTTTAAGCAAACTACTTCCAGTTCAAGTGTGAGGAGGTTTTGCTGTGCAAGTATTTTATTTTTTAGCTATCCCCCTAAGAGAAAGATTCTTCCTCACAAAAATTAGTAGTGGTGTTATTTCCTGGCAGCTACCCTGAGGACACTCAAGTCTATCCAAACCCTTCCTGGGCCTTGCCCACCCCTAGTTTTGGGAAAACGTGAGCAAAATGGCACAGCAGACCAAGCCAGAGCTCACTGGTCACTTACTTTTCTTCTTCGTGCTGTTCTTGTTTCGAAGCCCATCCTGTGCCGTCTTTAGGCACAATGTTCACATTGGGGTCGTTGCCTTTGTTCTCTGCTTTGAGGCTGGGCAGGTTGGCTGGGGGAGGCATCCTCCTGGAAACAGCAACTTTCCCAAGGCTCTGTAATCCATGGCGTGCGGCAACTGCAGCCACAACACAGAGGGCAAGGTTACCAGTGCTCTTCAGCAGACAGTGGTTATGCAAAGTTACATAAAAGCATTTTGCAAGGAAGTCAGGAAGCTTAGGAGTACAAGAAATGAAACTTCAAAATCTTTCATAATTTAATCTTTACAAAAGAGAATTGCGAATACTTGGTTTGGGAGAACTTTAGTACTTTTTGAACAGTGAGTCATTATGTTGAGCCTGTTCCAGAAACTAAAAAGGATACATGGCCCCACCTTTATACACAACACTCAGTTACAGAAAGCTAGGGAAGTCATTTAAAATATGATGTCCACATCTTAATATCCTTCAATATTTTGCTTTTGCTCCTTCTGGAACTTAATGTACATTAATGAGTCCAGGAATACCCACATGGGTCCAGCCTAGTTATTTTTTGCTGCTAATTTCACTTGGCAGGTGCTGCCCTTGCAAAAACATTCCTACAAACTGCACTTACTCCAGACCACAAGTATGAAAAAGCAGTACAAAGCTAATGCACCACAGAGGACACTCAGTCTACCAACTAATGAACTCAGGTGAACAAGTTACTGTCCTGGGCAAGCTGTATCATTACAAGTTTCAACCTTCGCAAATAATAGTGGCAAACTTTATGAAGTTTGAACTTTCTTTCCCTCAGCTCAGGCAAGTATGTCAAATCCAATTCAAAGCCTTCAGAATGTCATTCTCCCCTGGTTCTCAATCCCATCGATCACAAAAAAGCAGGCTCAATAGTCACTTTATTTGAGGTCAGTGCAAGTTTCACCTAATTTTTGTCCACAAACCACACAACTGAGACTAAGCATTGCTTTCTCCTTAATCAAACTTTCAGTACCTCAAACCTCAGTGCAGTGATAAGCACAGCTGGGGAATGGCACGTCATCTGCTGATAACAAATGGAGACTGCAGCTATAAACCAGTTTTTATTTACCTACATTCTACTTCCACTGGACTGCAAATGCTGTCTCTCTGAACTGATACTCTTGTTTACAGCTAACCAGAAACTATAATGAATGCTGCTTTCCACAATCCTTCCACTTCACTGCTGGACCAAGCAGTTCAGAGAAAAATCTTGCTGTGGTTAAGTTCTCATAAACTTTGCACTCTTAATAAGCACTGCAATGATGATGAAACTGAAAGAATGCAACACTACAGACAGCTCACCCACCTGTGGTTTTCTGAGTTTCCAGTGACTTTCCCTTGTAAGTATTAAACAGACTGAGTGTTGCATACTTTGTTTTTCCATCCTTTGCTTTTGTACTCTGGCTTGACTTTTCCGACATTTCGCTGGAAACTCATCGAGTCTGTTACCTCTCCTTCCTCCCTCAAAATTAGCCTGAAAAGAAAAACAACAGAAAAGTAAAGCAATTTGAACATAAGTCAGCATTCAGAGTTCCCAGGGCAGAAATACACAGCATATTTAACACCGTTAATGCAGTTTTATTTAAGCACACTGGAAATGCCAAGGAATGTAGTAACTCCAGAAACCCCTATCCTTATGTAACATCAGGAATTCTGAAGTACTTCCATCTCCACAATTTGAACGTCTCAAAATCAGGAGGGTCAGCATTTAACTAAAAACGACTGTAGAAATGGTAAATACAGTCCATGATGTCACTACAAAACGAATAACTGAAAACCAAGCCCCACAAATACACAAAGTTTCCACTAGCAGCTCCTTCTCCACTGGGGAAGCTCAGTGACTTCACCCGCTCCCAAAGCCAAGTGCTGAGATACCATTAGTTGCAGTACAGTATTTTTGGAATTTACTTTTCTTCCAATTAAAATCATCACTAACACAGCAGCCAGAGAAACTAAATACACAGAGTCAGAAGTTTTTGTTTATCTAAACTAGGAACATAGCATGATCAGACAGGGAGGGTGAGAATTCCATAAACCAAGAGTTACACTGTTCTTCCTGCAGCAATAAATTACAGGGCTGTTAGAGCAGGTCATCTCTTTGCATCTTCCTTCCCCTGGAAGAGCAGGTCTTGAGAAAAACTCAGTAATTAACACTGACACTTCACTATAAGTTCTCAGAATGAACTTGCCAGAGTTGCTGTTCATCACCAGGCAGAACAGGAGTGAGCACTCACTTAACCAGAACATTACTATGCAGCTGATTTATCTTAACACTCAAAAAATCCTGCTACCCTCTTTACTATAGCAATTTTTTATGTATTTCCATCTGAATTCCAGAATACTCTTGTGTTTCATTCTAAAAGCAGGCAGTAAGAAGCAAGCCAAACTACTCAAACCCTCTGGTGATCAGCAAGCTCCGATGTCAAACTCAGAGCAGCAGAAAATCCTCAAAACGAACTCCATTCATATTCAAGGTGCTCATGGATCAGGAAGAGTCTGCAAGGACAAGCAGTCTAAAGAACAAAGCACTTACTTAGTCATGACAGACATTAAGCAATGTCAAAAGACAATGGAAATTTTTCACATTAGAATGATAACATTCCCATCTTCCTCTGCCTTCTACCTCTGTTTGCAAGCCATGATTGAAAAGATTAAGAAATTAAGATGGCAAATAACCTTGGGATGGTTCACCTTCAGCATAACCTGTACCAGATGCTTTTCTACTACAATCCACACAGGCTCTGGCAAAGGGCACTGACTTCAGCTTTGCGTGGGGCCACATACATGGCTCAGAAACATGTTCTCCCCTCACAGAAAAGACAGCAACTCCCAAATTACTCAGCATTTGGCTATTTCAAGTGTTACACCAACAGTCACTCATTCTTCATGTCATCCAAAAATATGAAATACAGGATGGAAGCTGGGTGAATCCAGCTCACCAAGCAGATCACAGACCTTGATCTGGCTGTTTGGCCATCCCTCAGCTATCCAAAATGACACTTTGAGACGACAAGGTTTCACTGGAAGTCACAGCTCGCTACTCAAACATCAGAGGGAAAAAACCTCACCCAGCCTGATACATGAATTTAGACAACCTTATCTTTGCAGTTATCAGCACAGCAGATTTCAAGCAACCATTCACTCTCCAGGCTGCCTTAATACTTACTTGCAATTCAAGATGCCAAGCTTTGCCCATCGGGATCATTCCTGGCCACATAAATGCTTTCAGCTAGTCTGGAGACCTGAATCCAGGTAGACTAGTTTACTAAACTGGTGTCCAGATCAGACATTAGGCCCTGCATTAGCTTCCTCTTCGATGAGGGAACTTGGTTTATCAAAAGGTCTTCAATAAAATGTCTGTGAATAACCCTGGCAGAGTCTTTCCCTTCAATTTTCCTATTATTCTTTGCTCCCAGACTTGAATTTATGATGAAGAGTCTAATACAATCATCCTGGAGCAGCAGAGAGGGCACTGGGCAGATAATTAGCAGGAACACAGGGTGGCAAACAAGGCAGCATATAAGAATCAAGTCCTACACTATAATCACAATGCTCACATGTTCTTTCAAGTGCAAACAACTCATACAGTTTTCATACTGAGCACAAGCCTCATTCCAGGCAAGGATTTTGTAAACATGAAGCAGATTCTCAAGGGTGAACAATCTAGAAACTGGTAAACAAAACAATCAACCAAATCAAAAAAAGGAAGAAAAAAAGACAAGTTGGATCATTTCTTACCCCCCAAATTCACAGCAGCAGCAAAGCCCTAATAGATAGAGACAGAGCAGAAAGCTGTTTGAGAATGGTTTAAGATAATCTGTTGTCATATTTTCCAAAGCCTGCATCTCTGGTAGACATGAAACATGGAAAATCTTAATCATAACTGTCTTCTTTACAGAGCAAAACAGACTTCATATTTGGGCAGACATTAATTGTAACAACTGTTCTTCCTACAGCATTTGAGAACTTAAAGAATAGGAGACAGTAACCACATTCCCCAGTAATGCCTTTTTATGTTAAATTTACAAAAATTAGTCAGCTCCTTACAGCCGAGCTCCATGCCTTTGTTATTGTTAAAATTCACACTGTTTGACAAGTTTTTCCAAATTTATACTACACAGAAGAACTGAATACTTCATAATGATTAAAACTGCACATTCCTCAGTAATCTGACTTGCAGAAATAAACACCACAAACAGTGCACCTCTCAATTAATCAGGTCAATATATTCATATTTAACTAAATTTAGACCCAATATTGGTTGTCAAAGAAGATTTTCTCAAAAAATTAGACTTTAGACCAGGTACTCAAGTCAGGGATGACAAATCCTCCCTCTGAAGATCTCATGTATCCCTCTACAAACATTCCGGCCAAGACACATTAAATAAGCACACAGCGTCATCCAATAACAGTTACAACAGAGATAATTGCATGGTTTTGAGCCATATGAAACCATCCAGCTCTAAGACCTCTGCCTTTTCATCCAAACCTTAGTTGTACATGCTTCATTCCCATAGGAGAGCCTTGGAATCACTCCTTCTGTAGAACCACTTACAAGGTGTTTTAATACAGGACACATTTGATTTGTGCACAAAATACACTGGCAAGTACTGGACTCACCAAGTGATTCCCAGCTTCCCCTAACACTAACACATTTTGTTATTATCAGTAAGGGAGCTGCTAGTCTGAGGCCCCTCAACCAAATTCTTAGAAGTGCAGTGCTGCTGTGCACTGCCTTTGGACTCACTGCGCTATGAGTATGTGGTAGTTTTTCTGTAGGCCTTCCCTAGAAACCGGGATACAAAACCAAGGAAGTATTCCATATCATTCCCTTACGTAATCAGGTGTATAAAGACAGGAGGGAGTTTTCTGTCTGTCCCTTTTGCTCTCCTTCTCTCTCGCTTGTCGGGTGGACACGGAGCCAGCAGTTCTCGGTGTTTAGGCCTCGGCTTATCTCTCTGAGCTCAGGCCTGGCTGAGAGCTGTTGCCTCTGCCGACAGAGGAGGGCAGGCACTCACTTCTCCTAAGGGAAGTTGGTGAGATCTTTCCTGTGTTATTGTTCTATTTAATTAATTCCTGGGATTTGATTGAGTGGGATTGTTTTGTTTTTACCCTTTTTAGTCCCTTTTCCCCTTCCCCTTTTCCCTTTTGGGGGGTGTTTGGGATTGTTGTATTATATGTACATAGTATTTAGCTGTATATATATATCTATAAATATATATATATATTCCTTTACTAATTTTGCCTTTTACTAGTTTTTTTTTTCCCTTTGGTTGGGAGTGGGGTGGGGAGAGCTAGGCAGCACATAGCTGTGTTTGGTGGGGAGCTTAGCAAACCCGACACAGAGTAAGAACATGAGGCAGCTGGATACACCTCTGAACAGCAGCAACATACAAAAGGCGTCAGAACTACTTAGCAAAGTTAAATAACTCCCATGGCAGGGAACAGAAGAACAGGGAACAGTACAGGCAATAATGGCAGTTGGCAGGGCTCACTGCACTATTAAGAAATCCAAGCAAGTCAGCTGTTCATTTTGAATGACTACAGTTACTATTATGCATAATTACAGAAGACACAATGCTCCCAAAATTCTACAGCAAAGATTAACTTTCAGTTGCTCTGCAACGTTATCAAATAAGTTAAACGACCTTCACTGTAGCCTTAAGATTTTAAGGTTAAAATTATTACTGTAATTTCTGTACCAGGCTATTTTTTCAGCCTCTAACCAGATGGCTTATTTAGATCCCACAATGCACTCTGAAGTTTGTGTACAGAAAATAGCACACTAAGCTGCCACAAATTCTAGATATCCTGGTCTCTCCACTAAGAAATATTTACTTGTACCCTCTCAGATACTGACAGTTGGTACAACAGCAAAGTGAAAGCGTATAATCCACACTGCACACTCATATGTTCAAAAGAATATCATAAACCCCCATCACACAAACCCCTCCACATTTAACAGACCTTTCCCACCAAGCTCCTAGCTCTCCTCCAGAGTTACTTCAGAATTCCCCAAAATTACTTGTTTAGAATTTAATTTTATAATTTAGTATGTCTGTAAACTTTGCAGAGTGCCCCATTAGGACCAACTGCAGACTCAAAAAGGTGTCACTTCAGAAAAAAAAAATGCTTATGTGATTAAAAAAAGAAGTATTACACATTTTGAGGTCACTTTTGAGGACCGGAACAATAAGTTTAAAACATCTAGCACCTCAATTTAGCAATTCTTGTCTGGTTTCAGTCCTCCTCTCCCACTATGTACATTTCAGTATTTTCTAGCTGCATATGAAATGAGTTTGACACACATGCCAGAGCAGAACAGCATTCTGTGTAAGCTGCAGTACTTTTGTCTTGGTGAAACAGTACAGACAGACACATAAAGGGGAAGAGAGCTGTGTGAAGGTTGACGAATAAAGTCTACTTCTTTATCCACTGGGGGTTTTTTGGCAGGAATAGATCAACTCTTACTACTGCTGTGGGAAATAACTATATTTTCTTTGATATAGTCTTCCAATTTCTGCACATCTGAGAGACAGTATCCACCATTCCTCCTCACCTTTGGGAGAAAGATTACTACATTGTGCATTTTTCAGACATCCCATCCTAGCTAGTGGAAGCACAGACAATCAGACGACAAACTCTCTCAATCCATACTTTATACACCGCATTTTAAATCCCTAGACAAACAAAGTTTTTTTACACAAGTGTAACATGTGAAGAGACTTGTTCAGCAGTATTACAGCTAGCTTTAATGAAGTTCTGGCATCTCTACAACCCCAACCCACACCTACTTAGTCTACAAGGACACCATCAGTTAGGACAGGCAACCTGTACATGAGCTTCTCAGAATTTTAGTCTTAAAAACATTACGGAAATACTGGAATAACTCTCCAAATTCCTATTCAGCATAGGGAGGGTACCTGATCCCTGTCACCTCCACTCCAAGGGCTGAAATTTGGCCTCATTTGGAGAAGGATGAACTACTATGACAACGCAAAGAACACCATTCAAGACTGAAACCTGATGAAGATTTCCTAGAACCTCCAATTCTCAGTGCCTCAAATGCCCATCTGTGAAGTGGGAAACATAATAAAAAACACTATATGAAAGTTTATTCATAACTGGGACACATTATCACCTCTCTCAAAACAGAAACCAAGAAAGAAATCCAGACACACTCTATTTTAAGCACAGTAAAAGTGGCTAAGGGGCAAAAAACATCCTATACAAATCTGTTATTTGTATCCAGCCATAACTTCACTTTTCTAAGAATAGCTCTGTTTCTGGGACACTGAAGAATATGGTTCTGGTGAATTCTGGAACTAAATACAATAACTTAAAAAAAAAAAAACCCAAAACAACAAACAACCAAAAAACCAACAAAACAAACAAATAAACAAAAAACCAAACACAAAAAAAACACCAACCAAAGAAAACAAAAACCAAACCCAACTTTTTTTACCACATATTCAATTGCTGTTAAGAAGCTCCCAAATTAGTGTCAGTAATATATATAAAAATCATAGCACACAAAAACATGGCATTAAAAATTTCAGCTAGAAAGGAAAGATTTCATTTCAACTCTAAGCATGTCATATTTAGATTCTAGAGCCAAAGAAGCTGTGTGCTAACCACAAAGCCCAAGTACAATCTGCAGCTAGATATTGAATTTTGAAAAACAACTGCAGGATCTTCAGAAAAGAGACTGATTTAAATCAATTACAGAAATATAATGCCAAGTTAAAACCGAAACATAGAATACTGAACATACTTGGAACCCAATAAAGCTTTCATGCTTTTTGTAACCCATTATCAAGGAATCCTATTTTAAATGAACACTCAAAAACATTGTGCAATCGCTGAATACCACTTTTACATGGTTTTGCACAGAGAAGACTGTACACAAATAACAAATGGAATTACAATTAAACATGCAGTCTTCATTTTTCTGATGTCAATGTTTATAAACAACACAAACCAACAAACTCTTATTGATGACTTTATACTCGCAATTTACCAGTGTCCAAAGTATCACTCTGAGATTCAGATTTTTCAGGTCAATTTTTTATTCAGAAACACAAAACCAAAATTTTTTTGGCCATTTATTACATTATTAAGCATTCTTAAGAACTTCAGCACTAGTGAGTTTAATACAACAAACACAAGCTTGAATAATCTGCAGTTACACTTCAGTAGCAAAAGTCTCTGTCACATCAAAGTATCTAACAAAGCCTTCAAGGTCAGGATTTCCCTCCCACTCAAGATCAAACTGTACTAATGTTCACTGACAAGCACATTGCTGCTTAGCAGGCTGCAAATTGCAGGAAAATTTTGAGGACTTTTGAGCTTTTATTTCATGTACCTCAAACATGCCTCTATGACCTACAAAAATAGAAGCTCTCCAGGCCTTCAGAGTTCTGGGCAGATCTCACTACAACTTATTCAAGAAAAAGATCTACACTAAGTTTTAATTTTATTTCCTTAGAAAGCCTTGCAAATACACTTTTCTGTCTCTAGATTTGGGGCCGACTGGTTTTCAGCAGAGCTTCAAAGAGGGTGCCCAATGCACCAATTGCACTGATTCCATATAATCTGTGAAGACACAGATCAAGTAGGAAAAGAAAATTCTCTAATCACCACCACCCCTTCTGCACCCATCACCTCAGAGGGAAAATTCAGCAGAGGGTGATCCCTGAGGCACTAGACAACCTACAGAGGAATACTGTTAATGGCCACCCAATGGAAAAATCCAGATTACTTCTGCTCCTTAGAACCAAGACACTCCATCATGAGACAAAGCTGTAGGAAAGCAGGCTGTGCTAGTTCAATCATTCTTCAAATTACTCCCCTGTAAAGCCTAAGTCTTTCCAAAACACTACCAAAACCAAGTATGTCAGGTGGAAAACAGATGGTGACACAAGAAAGCCATTTTAGGGAATTATCCCACAGATGCATCTTATAAAAATGGAGTTTGTGGATGCTAGAAATGAGCATCCACAAAGAGGTCTGCGTCAATTCCACCAGCAGCCTAAATAGAACTACTAAGCCAAGCAATAAGAAGCAGCCCAAATTAGCCACCCACAGAAAGTCTACACAGAAACTAACCTCACCACAAAGCATATGTCAGTCTGAAGGAGCAACTTATGGAGCAAGAAAGACTGGAAGGCAGCATGTGGAATTTTTGGGAGAAACACTAGTAAACTAAACTCTGGCCTTCCAACAGGACAACCAGCAACAAACCATAACAGCTCAGAGAAAACTTGATTGTGTTTTAAGTCTGACAGGGCACTAAGAGCAGTGACACTTTATAAACAAACTTTTAGGAGACACATATTGCAGAAAAAATATTTGTCAGTTCCATTTTTTTTTTTTGACTGCATTCTTGAGAACAAAAGAAAAAAATTATTAAAAAATGTCAGAGACTCAAGGACAGCAAACCTCCAATTTGTCTCTATCCACAGATTTGAATATTTATTTAACTCCATGTGCATGAATATTTCACTAACATGCATAGAAATCTCATTCCTGTGGAACAGCCCTGCCAAAAGCAGCTTCATCCGCAGCATCAATCACGATCAGCATGACTTTTCAGATGTGCCCACAGAGCAAGGGATTAAAAAGGCACAGACAGGATAAACTGCACTGGCAAAAAAACTGTCAAAACTGGACTAAGTATTTTCATGTGCCACTGCTGCCTTCCTTTCAGCTCCGATCATTTGTGATACCTGCACTGTTTATAAAATAATCTCCTTCTGAAGTACCCTCAGGTAACTGAGAGATTATGGTCCCCTTCCCTCACAGGCAGAATGACGCCAGTGCAGCTATTGAAGAACTCAGGGGAGAAAAAGGACAGTTTTCATTTCGTTTAATTTTTTTTGCATTTTTATATCCAAAGTATCAAATAAAGCTGTACAGCATTCTGACAAATACTATCTAAATATTACCTACAGCAATACAGTTGTCCAGGGATTCAGTGCTTTCAATGTTATGTATGCAATTTTCTTCCATGTTTTACACCAGTGGCCTGATTTTGGACTCCAGCCTTCTACTGGATAAGGGAAGCTGTTCATCAACACAGCTCTTACATTTACTTTTGTGGGTTTTTTGTTTGTGGGGTTTTTTTTCTCTCTCTTTTTTTTTTTTTCTCCTTTCTTTACAAGGAAAGGAGACAATGCAGAGAGGCACTGAAGCATAAACCATTATACTTATGAAGCAAATGCAGAAATTAGTAAATACCTCCCTAAAAACTGCATTCCCTTCTCAACTACTGCACATGAAGATACCTCTGCCTGCTCTAGCTTTAAATTATTTTCAGTACTTTTCTTTGTATTTTAACTTTACAGTTAAAATAGAAATAGATTTTTAGAAGTATCAAACAAGGCCAAATTAAGAAACTCCCTTCAATGTATTTTGTGTCTGGTAATTCTATGAATTTTTAGAGGTCAGATAATGAAAAACAGGCAGTTTTAACAAAAACCCCTCTACTATTGCCTACAAGTCATCATAAGCCATCACTTCCGTGTTCCACCATTTTTGTAAAGCCATGTATGGACTCTCCCTGAATATCTAGAGAACAGTTAAGTAAAATGAAAAAGAACTAAACCATCCTGCTTGGAGTATTTACATCAGAATTCTGAACTGAAAATCCAACATCTGTCATCTCCAGCAGCAGGATCTTTAAGCATATAAAACTCCTCTTCCATACTTTGGTAGTCAAGTACCTGGAAGAAGTGAAAAATACAATGTGCACACTCAGCCTTAAGGTTCTAAAATCCTTTGGGCAACAAAACCAAAAAAACAAAAACAAAAACAAACAAACAAACAAAAAAAAAACCACCAAAAAACCACAACAACAACAAAAAACAAAAAAACCACAAAAACACAACAAACAAACAAAAAACCCAAACAAACAAAAACAAACACCCAAAACAAACAAAATTGTTGTCTGGCTTAAAAGGTTTAGATAGAAGTGATTCTGAACTAGCTTCCGAGTTTAGAAAATCGGTCATTTTTTCAAACTTCTTTGCAACATGAGGGATAGGTGCTTACGTTAACATGCTAGATTTGCATACCATCAAAGACTAAAGAGAACAGACTCAAAGGCTGAAGCTGTACACCAGTGTTGCACATATCACAGGTATCATAAAATTCTGAGAATCAGAACTCCCCTCTGTGCCACTGGACCAAATAAACACTGGGTTCAGCATTTCCCTCCCTTGGAATGGTCCAGAATGATCTTGGTATAAACACACCAGCTTCAACACTGATCCAGCATGTCTTATTCTGTCTTTACAGTCATGATTCTGGAAGGCTGCATTTGTCCCAGATAGCTTCCCACTGCTGAGGGAAGTGAACATGGACTCATGCTTGAAGAAATGCTTCCCCACATGTCTGCCTGCAAGCTCACAGAGCAGTGAGTTACAGGCTGGTGGATCGAGCTCACAGTGCTGTTCAGAGCAATTCCCAGTTCGGGCTGAGGCACAGCAAGGCAGCAACACAATCCAGACCTGATTTCTCACTGATACAGGAATAAAACACTTCTGGAGGCTGAACAGACTACGGACTGTATGACATGAGAACAGCACAGGTACCACACTAGAATTTCACCTGTGGGGCAGACGCACCACAGTCTCCACTGGTATTGCAAGTGTCCAGTTCATTTATTCATTTGGTCTACAGGAACCAGACTAGTGGGAAGAAACACCACAACCACAGCTCAAGTGAAAACAACAAACATGAATAACCACCCATAACTGTATTACAAGCAGTAATTCCTTCAAGTACCAGCCCATTTTCAAGCTATCAAAGTAGAGTTTCTTTGCCAGAAAGCATTTTTCAAGATAATCCAGTAGAGACTGGCAGTGTAGGTCACACCTAAACCAGAACTAGCACACCACAAAGCTCATGCACTAACAGCTATTCTGGCCCTGTGCTGATAATCCTCAAACATAAATCACAATGTAGATGTTTTGCTACATTACTGAAAACGTTTCATCTAAAAAATGTATCCTTTTCTGCAGGCCACTTTTAAGGCAGGCTATTTTATTCCTTCTTAGCCTGACAATGTCTTTACAAGTCTTTTTTAACTTCTTTGTCACTAAGCATTTGGTAAATTATTTGCAAGACACATTTTTTTATTTTCCAGTTTCATGCAGTTGATTAAGAAACTTTTTAAAATTGTAAATTTTTAATTGAGGCAGGAGTTTTGAAGTTCTGGAAGGAAGCCAGGACCAGAAAAACAAATAACAGTTCTATAGAATTAAAGAGCATCATAATGATACACATTCTCATTACTTCTGGGAACAGAACAATGTAAGTGCTTTCATCCAATTAGCTTTTCAACTTGCAGATGCCAAATGAGACTTATTTTCAAGATCTGCAAAACCATTTATTAAAGAAATTTCCATTATTTGGAAGAATAAGAAAACTTCAAAGCTCACGAAACTGAATCACTGCCTATTTGAGCAAAAGATAAGGGAATAAATTAAGGCAAATTCTTGCAGAAACAAGCCATGTACCTGCTATCAAAGCAGAGCATTCAAGTAATAGGTTGGTAAGCAGCACTTTTTCCTGAACACAGAAGACTAATGTGACCTGTCCTATCAGAATCCCTTTTTAACTGAAAAAATTACAACTACCCACTAGTCTTCTTAATCACCAATTTAGGTCAGTTTATCCAGACCACAGCAGCTCTTTGTAAAGGCATCTGTTAACGATTAAGATCACAAACAGTCCCTTAAAAAAAGACTACAAACCCACCAAGCATGCAGTCACAAGAACCACTGCATCTGTTTCTCCACTGCACCACCCCATCCAGCAGAAGCCTGGAAAGGCAAAAATCTTAGCAAGCCCATTGTCCCCATAAAGTGATGTGAGGAGTCTCCTCCTCACTGGCAAGCTAAGCAGCAGTTGCTGTGTCAGGCTGAGCGAGTACAGGGGAGCAGAAGAGAAGTCCACAGTGGGGCTACAAAAGAAGCTTCACAAGTGATGACACATCTGATGCTGGTGCAGTTTGAGCAGTGCTTGGGATCTGCTCCTCTGCAGGGGCTCGATGGGATAAGTTACCAGAAACAACAGCTGAGGTGAACGAGAGTTGACTCAAGTCGGTGCAAAACACTTCCTTTTAGGAAGCAGACGAAAGAAAATCAATGATTCCTGTGAAAACAGACCAGATTCCCAATAGATGAGCAGCAGAAGTTGTGGCCATTTACAACCAATACCCATCTCTTCACTGTTCCATTCTTCCCTTTCCTTTATTACTCTTACAGTAACAGCCCTTGCACTTTACTACAAACTCTCAAACAATGCAATTTGGACTAGTGGACTATTTTCAACTCTCCCCACCCACTCCATGTTGACTTCAACAGTGAAAGAGAGGAGGACAGATTAAGAGACAAATCTTAAACCATTCCTTGCTGTGAAAAACACCAGAAATCTCTTTAAAGACTTCTACTTCCTTTACCACAACTTGCAAGCTCCACTGAAATAATTAACAATTCTTGACAGAAAAAGTGACACCTTTTTTTCAGCATTCTTCCCAAGGAACCACAACTTTGAGAAGTGGATTTCTATCCACATCATACCTTTCTGAACCTTTAAAATATCCTTGACCCCATCTGCAAATAAGAACATTTTTATAGAGAACTTGTTTTTCCAAAGCCCCTATTCAAAGGTTAGCCCTTAAACAACATAAATAATTATATATAAGTTTTTTTACTTCAGAAATTTGTTAGAAGTTGCTTTGAAATAAATGTTCAGGCAAGCTCTTCCGTTCATGAACTCTTCCAGAATATTCTGGAAGTACACAATAACCACTTCAGGGCTACATCCTTAAGAATTTTCATTCCTCTTTAGAACAGACATGCCAAAATTAATTCCCTCTCCTCCAGCTTTTTATTTCCATTTTTTTTCTGTTCATCTTCTCAAGACATTTTTGCTGTTCTAGATGGAAGTATCCATCACCAGTAGGAATCTACAGAATAAATGGTTTTATAAAAAGTCCTGTACAGCCTTAATATGATAAAAATATGTTCAAAACAGTTACTCTGATCAGTTATGCAATAACTTAAGGTATTTGTCACCACTTTGCCCAAATTCTGTGTTCCCTGTAACTCCTACCATATTCCTACCTGGAATCACATACATCAAAAATAAACATAATTTCTCCTCTGCGTTTCTCTGATGTTACACTTTTAAGGTTTTTAAGATATTCCCACTGTGACAGTGAGATCCAAGGTTGCCAACCTGTAACACACCACTGACAGCATCAATTTAAAAATCTCACTCTAAGGCATACACAAGAATTTGCTTCTTGGTCTGGTCCAGAGAGCTCAGAGCTGCTCATCCCCTTCTACCTGTTCCTGTTTTCCTCTGGATCTCTGGTTACATGCTCTTCCCTGTGAGTCATTAGTTTCTTGGAACAGAGGTATCTCCTTGTTCACTGAAGAATGCTCAGTATGTAAAAGATGCAGCTGCCAACACTAGGCCGACAGCAATTCTGGATAAAGCGGGTGAATTACACTGAGGGTCAACTTCAGCCTTGCTTCAGACTGGATTCAACCATGTCTTGTTAGAAAAATAAAGATGAGGAGCTAAATTAGAACAGCCTTATCAGCACACTCAGCATTACAGAACCCATTCTTCATGGAAGTTAACTTGCATCTGCCAAATAGCTACAGATGAAGTTTAACATCTTCACTTGCTCTTGGTTCTCTGTTTATTCTGCTTAGGGAAAAAAAAAGAAATCCCACATGTCCCTTGATACTTTGTTTTCAAGATGCGGTAAATAATTCAGGATTAACACTATCAAAATACTTACCAAGAAACCTTTCCTTACCCAAAGCTGCATGTGCACCATAAAGCTCCGTCCAGGTTGAGAGTTTCATCTATAGCATGAAGAACATCTCCCTACCAGGGTGACTCCAATAAAGTAGCCAGGTACGTATGACACAAGCCAAAGGTAAATTCTTCTTCCCAGAATACAACTTTCCTACAGACCATTTAATGACACTGGCAAAAAGAAAATCTTATTGCTCCCCATCATCAGAGGACATCTGTTGTGCACCTCTACCTAGCATCCTGTACAGAAAGCAGATTGCCCTAAACACTAGTATAGAACAAGCTCTGCAAATNCCCCCCCCCCAAATGAAAACATCAATGCATTGATATTAAGCCAGTGAGGTCCTCGAGTGGAAAACTGGTTACTTTGAAGCAAAAATAGTAAGTTCTAAAGCACATGAGGTCATTAACTGGGAGAAAATCATTGTCTTCTCAAACGAAACGAAGATACACCTGCACTTCCACCTTAAAAGAAGACTCAAATCAGTTTAAGCATAACTTACATCTCTATTCCTGCAAATATTCTTTTAAAATTATGACTGCAGACTTACATTGTAAGTTAAAATCTACAAACAATAAAACCCAGGAATAGTTATATGCTTACAAAGTATTGATTTTAAATCAAGGTGTAGCAGTTTACATGATTTCAGGAGGACACAGTGAAAAGGGCTGCTTTTCTCGGAGATCAAGTTTGATTTACCAGCTTAAGCAAGAAGCGCAGCAAAAAAGCAGGGCAACCCAGTCATTGCTGGAACACGAGTTATAGCCCAACTAACCAAAAATCGAGTCAGGCTGCCATTTCACTTAGGAATCACCTGTAGATTGATTTAAGCAGATATTTAACGATCGCTCTTCTCTCAGTTACCCAGCCCTGGGTGATGCCACAGTTCTTCAGCAGTACTTGAGCATTTCATAAACCCGAATATAAAGAGCAGTAACTCTTGTCTCTGATGCTCTAAGCCCCTGAAAATATAACCCATGTTATTTTCAAATACATATCAGTTAAAATTATCACCATCATCTTTCAGACTGAAGACATGCAATGTTGATTCTCCACTGTAATTTTACTCTTAATCAAGACAGTGTCAGATAATTTAAAACATGAACAATGCGAATGTTAAACAGCTTCTCCCTTCAGTATGTGTTTGCAATCTGTAACAGACTAGCTCGTTAGCATTTACTTAGAATGTTATGTAATGGCTGAGGTATTTGTAATAAAAACAGTCTATTTCTGTTAGCCTGTTCTTCACAGACATAAAAGCTGTCTTCATCTGATTTTTGTTAGGACTTCATCTTCCTCTGCTCTTTATGCATTTTTTAAGACTCCTGTGAACTCCATTTTCATTGTACCAATACTTACACAGTATTATTTTCTCCCACATCCCCACACAAATTTCAGTCTTTGTTTTTACACCTGCTTTCACCCATAGTCTTGTGCTGGGTTTTGTGAAACCCAGACCCAAAAAACCAAAGATGACATGAGGCTGAGCAAGGAAAAAATTTCCAACAGAAGGTGAACTGGTTCTACCAGTAAAACACCACTGGCAGTCCCGTCATTACAAGCCAAACATCCATCCTCAACTAGTGGAAAGGTGGTGCATTCTCAGGGTGGAGTTTTTTCCCCTCAAATCCTCCACTACTGTGAGTGTCTGTGAAAATGTTCAACTGCTCCTTCAGTGAAAGGAAGAAGTGTTTTTCCTTCGCTCACATCCCCAGTCCACTACACAAGAGTTCATCCCTCTGAAAGAACACACTGTGCAAGGGTTTAACTCTTCCGCAAGATTTTTATCTCCACTTTTTATCCACACCACCCTTATATGGTATTTAGTCTACATTTTCCATCCTCTCTTCGCTTTCGTATCACTCCCGTTACTTAGCCTGGAAAAGTCAGGAACAAAGGCCTTGCACTTCCAGTAAGGTAGGACACCTGACTGAAGTTATCCCCAGCCAACATAATTGCTGTTTTGACTCACATTCCTTCTCTTAATTGACACACAACATTCATTCATTCAGACCAAAGGGAGCTCCCTTCTGAAGTGCATCACCTTCTCCTTGCTCAGTGCCGCCTGTTTCACTTTCCCTAGCGGACTCCAGGATGTGAGGAAACAGGACCTATGAAGATGAGTCCAGTAAATCTGCACCACTGAACGAGGAGTTCAAGTTAAAACTGAACACTGATTTAACGATTCTGCTCTGCAAAAAACTAGGGCTCCCATTATGGAAACTTTAAATGAGTAAAGAAATTATAAATTGCTACCAAATGGCCAAGACACAGAATATTTATAATAGCAAAGCTCACAGAAGCAACTGTATATATCATACATATTTAATAAGCTATTACTTACAAAACCAAAGAACTTCATACAAGAAACATATGCAGACACTAAGGCCACAATCCCGGTCTCCACACACTAGGACTGACCTAGAAGAGAACCAAATTCTCACTTCAGTTCTCAGAGCCACCCTCAAGCATAAATCTCCACCAAACTGCCTTTCCACTGAGCACACACCAAGTTCAAACAACTCCCAAAACTTTGAGATTCTTCAGACCCAAGGAGATTGTTGCAGAGCTGCATCAAAACACCACAAAATAAATGTAGGAGAAAATTTTTCTAGAATACGTAATTCAAAGAAAATCGACAGCCACATTCAGCTCCTGGCAGGCACTATTTAAGGGTGATCCTTTTGTTTCTCACCCATGGACAAATGAGATCATGTCCTGTTTCCGCCCTCTCCAAAAGCAGTTTCTTGTCTGACCAGAGCTCTTTAAGACTAGACAAGGGACAGGCCTGGTGCCTCACTGCAGAGAAAACAAAGCTATTAAAAATTAGAGCCCTATACTTTCTTTGGAAATAATGTTAATTTCCACTAACAGACCCATCTGACCCCAGTAATCACAGGAACAAGGAAAAAGGGTCCTTCCCCGATGATACAGAGTTCAAGACCTCTCACAGAAGAGCAAATTTACAAAACATGTGTGTGAGACACAAAAACGACAGAAACCCCACAATGTTCCACTCAGTGCCCAGCGTTCCACGCGTGCTCCCCTTCTCCATAAAGGAGGTCTGAACTGGAAAATATCCGGGCCATTTCTGGGCCCTCTATCTTCAATCCCTGCATCCCTCGATGATGGCCCCCTCCGCCCACTGCATTATGGCCACTGCAGCCCAGCTGCCCTAATTTCGGCCGTGTCATGTCCCCACGTTCTCACCATCCTTTAAGCGCTATCAGTGAGAACACCCCTGACTCTGACCATCCCACCCCTCAAAATCCTGTCCCTGGGAGCACAAGCAATACCTCCCCCAGCACCGCTCCCCTCAGCCTCACATCAAACACCCCAGGAGCCGCCTCTTGCTGTGGGTGAGCAGTGAAAAGAACCGTGGGTATTTCCGAGCTGGAAAACCAAGGCGCCACGCCGTTCATGTGCCTGCGGAACCCCGGGAAAAAAGGCTGCTCTGCCCCGCGCTCGTGGAGGAGGAATCCCGGCCTCAGAGTGAGCGCGAACGCGCGGAGAGGCCGGCGCGTTCCTCGAGGAGTCCCCGGAGGGGGAAACAGAAAGCGAGGGAACAAGAAAGAGACCTAGAGTCGCTAATAAAAGGGGGGCGCAGGGAGCAAAAAGGTGGGCGGGAGAAGGAGGCAGCAGCCCCGCAAGAGCGGCCCCACCGGAGCCGCCTCTCCCGGGCGCGGCCTGGGCAGTGCCTAGCGGGGCGCGGCCGCCCCGGGCGCTGATGCGGCCCAGCGCCCTCCGGGACGGCCGCCCGCCCNCGGCCCCCCGCCCCTCTAGGCCTCTCACCCGCGGGCCCTCAGCGCCCCCTCACCAGCAGGGCCCTCAGCGCCCCTCTGTGCCCCCTCACCGGCGGGGCCCGCAGTGCCCCCTCACCCATGGGCCCGGAGCGCCCCCTCAGCCGCGGGGCCCTCAGCGCCCCTCACCTCTGGGCCTGGGGCGCCCCTCAGCGCCCCCTCACCCGCGGGCCCGCCCGGGCGGAAGCCGCCCCCGCCCGGGGCCATGCG